>CAIGRT010132302.1:0-12108 GCA_903798405.1 Fraxinus platypoda
GTATTGTGTAATCAAGAGGTCTTTCAAACACCGTTTTTGATTGGTTGCTTGGTTCATTAATTCTTGGTTCAAACTCAAAACCGAGATTATTCATTGGGCTTTCTTGGGATCTTCAATCTCGTTGTGGATTGCGTAGTGTTCGTTGCTACATGGTTCTCATCAAAGGGCACTGTGCATACGACTCTACTTAAGCTGATGGATAATCTTAATGACTTCAGGACATTTTTCTATTTTGTAGTCCCCAATCCGGTGTATTCTATAGAAATTTGGTTTGCAACTCCAAATGGTGGAACATTAGTTTTGACTGTTCTTTTAATGGGACATGTGATGTAGTGTGTACATTTCCTTTGTGCTTAACGAACCCCATGAATGACTGCTTCGGTGGTCTCTTCCTAGACATCAGGGTTTTTCTTCTTTCTTTTAACCTCAACGTTCATCCTTGTTCTGTTTTCTTCCCGCTTTCTATAGTTTCTTTTGTGAGGATTTTATCTTAAATAAAATTGTCGAGCCGATGATATGTAGTAGGGTTTTTCAAAAGAGAGTTTCCATTTGAAGCCCATTCCATAGAGCATCACTTGCCTTTTCGTTTAATATAGTTTCGCAAGCAATAAGCTCGATACCAAAGAGAGAAAAATAGTTTTTTAATGATCTCCACCCTTCGGCTTTATGTCATTTAGTCTAAGGGCAGAAGCTTTGCCAAGTCGGCCTCCAAGGAGCCAAAAAAAGCTAGCTTCAACTGTAGCCAACCTCTGATTGATCATGTCACAAACTTACTATACTACCTCTTTACTGAACCACTTAATGTTAAATGTAATGCTTGACATATCAATGCTAGGATTGCCTTCCTCAGTTTTATCTAGGTCATGAATTCATTCAAATGATACGTCGAGTCATCCTACCTATTATACCTTTTTCATTTTTAGTTGGATAAAATTATCAGAATTGGGGATTTCTCTAAATTCTCTTGAGATGGGTAAGCTATTATCGTCATTGTCCAGCTCATATGACGGCCTTTTCTTCATATTCTTCATGATGGGGACATAATAGGAAGCTTCAAGTAAACTTTTTACCTTTCATCTATCAGAGGAAAGAACACGACGACATCTCCTTCCATAAGAGTTCACCTCTCCTCCCAACCTATCCAACATGCTAGATGATCTCATGATCTGGTAACCCTGTACTCGCTTGTAGGGCAAGTTGTTTTCCTCGAATTCTAAGTTGACATCCAACATAGTATTTGCAGGATCCATTGCCATCTTACCTGGGGATGCGTTTTCAACTGTTCACACCTTTAAAGTCCCTGATGGTATGAGCAATGTAGTCCTTCCTATACTGATAATGGTACTTCAGAAAACCACTTGCTAACAAATTTTTAGGGAATTCCCTTGGTCATCTCTTTTGATTGATGTCGCTATCCTCGTGGTTTTTGCCAGAAACTTCCATATTGACTTTCAATATTTCTACCTGAATCGAATTTATTATCAAATGACTCGTTTACTTACAATTTTTTATGGTGGCTTTTTTACTCAAGGTTGGCCGAGATTGTGGATCATGGTTAGCTTCATTCCAGATGTCCTCAATTTCTTGACCTCAAAATTGAGATAAACAAATTCCTCTCACTTTGTTGACCCCTGTCAAGTTAAGAGCTCATTAAGGTGATTGAAGCTGGTTTTAAGTTGGGTTTAATCTCAAAATAACTTCATCATGATAGGACAAAACTCCCAGTGTAGTTCAGCTCAACTTGGGGCAACTTTTACTCAGCTCGACATATCTTTAGCAGGAATAAATTGCAGTGTCATTTGGGAAACATCATCATTACACTCTGATTTCTCTCACTCCAAGACTGATATCACAGATTTTTCTAAACATTTCGAGACACATGGCAAACATCATGTGGCATCCCTAAGAGTGATCAATCACAAATTAGGCAATGATTACTCCCCACCTCAGCTTCAACTTGGCACATTGAAGCTGACCTCAACAACCAATCGAAATTAGGTCAATGGTACACACATTAAGGTTAATATTGTAGCTAATTTGATGTAACACAAGCCAATTTGCATATTTCCTACTATAAATGGGGTTATAATGGTCCCCCATAAGAAACGAACTCAACTATTTTATAAAACTCTTTTCAAACTCTTTTCATCTAATACAAATCCCCATTTTTTTCATCATTTCAACTATATTTTACTATTTCAGCACAATTTACATATTTCAGCTTGGATTACTTCTTTCAAATTGTCAATTAAGTTGACAAAAATGATCTAGTCATTTTTTACGTCAACAATTTGACGCTAGAAGGAAGGCCCTTGCAAGCAACTGCACCGCATCTCTTATAAAAAGTTTCCAAAAAAACATTTACAACCTGAAAAATCACCATAAGCAACAATTCTACTTCCTCGTGAATTCCAAAAGAAAAATAATTCTGTTGAAAACATTAATCTTCAGCTTTCGACAATGAGAGAAGCAATGGAACGACTAACTAACACTGTTGGCAGAATGGAGAGAAACTAGACCCACAAATCTTCTCTAGCTGATACTGAGGTGGAATCTCTAGTTCGGGAACGAACTGGTTGACCTCCCACCGAAGAAGCCTTCACTTCTTAGGCGAAGAATCATCCAGAAGTAGGACTAATGAGGTCAGAAATATTCCTCCTCCAACAAGAAGGACTTACCAAAAAGATAGAACTGTTTTCAATATATTGGGCTCCCAACGATCACCATCACCTAAAAGCAGGAGAGCCAACCCTTTCAAAAGAGAAAGTCCAAAAAATGACGAACCTGAGATGAGCTTATTGAAGAAACATATAATCGACTTGGAAGCTAAGCATAAAAGTTTCGTTGAAGACGTACTAGCTAAGCTATTATCAAAAAAGTTGAAAATGCCTCAAATATATGTCCTAGATGGAGGGAGACTATCTTAGCCATCTAAACAAATATATGTCCTGGATGGAACTGCCAGGAGCCATTGATGCCATCATATGCCCAGCTTTTCCAACGTTAGGGGACAAAGCTCAAATGTAGTTCAAAAGGCTACGTCAAAGATTCGTTAAAAATTGGAATGACCAGGCTAAATAATTCTTGTCTCAGTTTATAGATTCCAAAGCCCGAACCAAACCCAAGGGACACCTCGTGAGTATTAAACAAGGCCGTAGTGAATCTTTGAAAATCTACCTCAATAGTTCAATAAACAGTATATGGAGATGGAAAAAATATCAGACGATGCCGCTCCTATGGTTATCCTTTCCCGACTAAGGACAAAAACACGTTTCTGGTGGTCAGTCTATGAAGATGGGCCTATGACCTATCATGAATTCCTAAGCTGGGTAGAAAAGCACATCGAAGCAGAGGAGGCGACCTTAGATCATGAGGAAGGAGAGGTTGATCCCGATCATTCAAGAAATCCTAAAGACAAAAGATAAACGAGAAGCTCATATCTGACCGCTGAAAAGAGAAGTGAGACACCGACCGACCTTGCCCTTATCCAGAGAGATCCTTTAAACACCTATCTAGAGAAGGTGTTCATGCAAGTAGGGGACAAGTAGGTCTTCCGCCGACCCCATCCCATTAAGAAAAATTTGCTTAGACCAAATCAACAAAGGTAGTGCAGATTCTATAGGACAACATGTCACACATAGATGACTGTTAAGAACTAAAAGAACATATCAAATAATTGATTTGACGAAGTCAGCTGCGAGAATTCGTATCTGGCAGTCCCTCAGGTTCTGGTTGATACTGGCAGCGCCCTCAACATTTTGTATGTAAATACTCTAAAGTGGATAGAAATTCCTTCATTTCTTGCAGACGTAGTTATCAGACTGAACGGAGCTTTGACTTTGGCAAATGGGCGAATCAAGTTCACTATTGAGGTCGAAGATGCTCCCCATCGGGCTCATGTCAACGCTAATTTTGTAGCGCTCGACTCTACCTCACCTTATGATTCAATAATGGGACAATCCCTACTGTTTGACTTAAAGGCTATCATGTCGACATATCACTACTCCGTCAAGTTTTCCATCTTCCATGGCCCAAGGGATATCAAATGGAACAAGGAAGCTGCTGAAGGTTGTCGTGTTATTCACTACCTTGGAAAAATCGGAGTTTTCCACATCTTATTCCAGCACGATATAAACATAGCCTACTTGGGAGAACCTGACCTCTGCTCATTAGATCCCAGAATCAAGCTAAAAGATAATGGAGCGAAACCCGTCGAGAAACTGGATAAGGTCCAGGTCAGCTCGGACATACCCCGAGAGAGCTTCGAATTGGGCACAAACTACAACAGCCACTAAGGTCCCAACTTGTAGAATTCATTAGCAACAACATGGATGTGTTTGCCTGGAGTCATAAGGATATGGATGGAATCAATCCCAGGACCGCTTGTCACGGCTCAATATAGATCCTACAGCTAGGCTAAAACAGCAAAGACGGAGACCCCTCAATGCTAAAAGATATGAAGCCCTATGGAAAGAAGTAGAGAAACTGCTTAGCAATGGGTTTATTAAGGAAGCAGGTTATCCTAAATAGGTTGCCAACCCAGTTTTGGTGAAGAAAAATAATGGAGATTGGAGAGTATATAGATTTTACCGACCTCAATAAAGCCTATCCTAAAGATAGCTTCCCCTTGCCAATGATAGATCAGATGGTCGATACCATAGCTGGACATGAGCTTCTCATCTTTATGGATGCTTACTCCGACTACCGTCAAATTTCCATGTACGAAGTTGATCTAGAACATACTTCATTCATAACCGATCAAGGCTTGTATTGCTAGAAGATGATGTAATTCAGCCTCAAGAATGTCGGGACAACATATAAAAGGCTCGTGAATGCAATGTTTGCCCAATATATAGGCAAAACCATGGAAGTTTACATTGATGATATGCTAGTAAAAAGTACTAAAGCTGGAGACCAAATCCAGTACCTTTCAGACATGTTTACAATCCTAAGAAAGTAAAAAATGAAGCTCAACCCTCTTAAGTGCACATTCGGGGTTAGCCCCAGCAGATCACTAGGTTACATGGTAAACCATCAGGGGATAGAACCTAACCTAGAAAAAATTCGAGCTGTCCTCAACATGGCGACTCCAACCCGGCCTTAGGAAATACAAAGGCTCACAGGATAAATTGCAACATGAAGTAGATTTGTCTCCCGACCTATCGACTGGTGTAAACATTTCTTTAACACATTCCGAGGAGGGAGAAAGTTCGAATGGACTGAAGAATGTAATAAAGCCTTTGAAGAGCCGGAAACACGACTTTCTCAATCGTCTCTCCTTTCAAAGCCTAGGGAAGAAGATGATGTTGAAGTTGTGATTTCTCTCTAAATGGGAGTACCCTAATTCCGAACTTCGTACTTTGACAAAAAGAGCAATGAAAAAGCATTATGTACTAAGCTCGATTTGCTAGAAGAAAAAAGAAATGAAGTTGAACTTCAGATAGCAATTTACAAGCAAAGAAATGCCAAGTACTACAACTAGAAAGTACGAATAATAAAATTCAAAGTTGGCGATTTGGTACTAAGAAAGTTTTCATCGCTACACGGGAGCTCAACACTGGATTCCTAGGACATAACTGGGAGGGACAATTTAAAATTATTAAAATCCTATCCAAAGGATCCTACGAACTTGAAGACATGCAAGGATGCCCACTCTTGTACCTATGGAATGCGACCTAAAAAATATTATTAGTAGGTGAAAAAATTGTACCGCCTTGTGCAACAAACTTGAATAAAATGATCTTTATGACAGTCCCCTCAAACTTGTACAAAACTTGGACAAAATTTCGTGAAAATTCTAGATGAGCTCTTCAGCTCAGCTAAAGCTTATCTCAGCTGTAACACTTAGCCCAATTTCCAACATGAAATTTCAAATCCTATTTCTCAACAACACGAGCTAAGGTTGTAAGTGCTACAACACTTTGACGAAATTTCACGAAAATTCTGGACTAGCTCTTTAGCTTAGCTAAAGCATGCCTCAACTGCAACAGTTAGCCCAATTTCTAATATGAAATTTCAAAGTTTGCTCTTGCTCCTTAGCTGCACGAGCTAAGCTTGTAAATGCTATAACACTTAGATAAAATTTCGTTGAAATTCTGGACGAGCTCTTTAGCTCAGCTAAAGCTTGCCTCAGCTACAACACTTAGCCCAATTTTCAACACGAAATTCCAAGGCCAGCTTCTAACAGCACGAGCAAAGGTTGTAAGTGCTACAATACCCAGACAAAATTTCATGAAAATTTTGGACGAGTTCTTCAGCTCAGCAAAAGCTTGCCTCAGCTGCAACAGTTATCCCAATTTCCATTACGAAATTTCAAAGCGTGATCCTCATCAACACGAGCTAAGGTTGTAAATGCTAAAACACTTAGACAAAATTTCGCGAAAATTCTAGACAAGATCTTCAGTTTAGCTAAAGCATGCCTCAGCTGCAAAACTTAACCCAATTTCCAACATGAAATTACAAAGCCTACTTTCCAGCAGTACGAGCTAAGGTTGTAAGTGCTACAACACTTAGATAAAATTGCGTGGAAATTCTGTATGAGCTCTTCAGCTCAGCTAAAGCTAACTGCATTGCGAAACCTAGCCCAATTTCTAACACGAAAACCAAAGCCTGCTCCTCAGCAGCCTGGGCTAAGTGCCACAACATTTAAGCAAAACTTTGAGGAAACTTAGGGCGAGCCCTCCAGCTCGAGTCCAACTAAGTTTGCCCCAGTTAAAATATTCAGTCGACATCCCATAGTGAAAAATAATAACAAGACCATGTTAACTCCAGTCATGTTTAGCTTGCATACTTAGCCAAATTGCCTTCAACAAAAAAAAAAATTTAAAAAGTCATTACACGACATCAAAGTAGCAAAATTATACAATAGTCCCAAAACGTGATTAAAAATATTTTTTTCCCAAAAAGATACGAAAGGAAAGTAAAGAAATCCACATCCTCTAGACAGTAGGATGATCATTACCACCATCCTAGCTATCAGCTCGACTAGAGGATTACCTTTGCTATGAAGCAACTTCATCATCTTCTTGGGCCCCCAGAGGGGCCTGCCCCAATCATGTCAACCAGAATCACCAATTGATGAGATAAAGTTTCACGAAGGAAGGTGACATCCAAGTCTGGCACTTTCTTCTCTACAAAACCGATCAATACATGGATGGCCACCACGTACACCTCTTGATCATAAGCTTGATTTTCAGAGGAAGCCTTCCATCCATCCGTAGCTATCGTCATCATTGCTGCTAGATTATCACCTCGACGTTTCTTCGCCTCAGTTTTCTTCACCTTCTTAGCCACTTTGGAGTTTGCTTGCTCTAGCTCCTCTCTAAGGTGCCCATCCCTCATCTTGGCTTCCTCGACTTCCTTCTCCAGATAGGACCTAGCAACAATCGCGCCTTCCAAGTAGATAGTAAGGGCATACTGTTTTTCATTCCATTTCACTCCAGCTTCTTCCAAATAAGCTTTTTCCTTCTCAAACAGACGGTGCATAGTGATGGCTTCTTCCCACATCTTTTCAATGGCCTTCACCTCAGCATTTACCAATAACAAAGTGTAAGAGAAAATAAGCATAGGATATCACTCAATAATCAAAGAGGCATAAAATAAGAAGTTTATACCCTTATTTTAAATCACCATCAAGTGGAGTATTAACCTATGAGCATAAACACCAGCAACAATACATGATTCATTTGCACTCATCTGAGCCAAGTACCCATGTTCATGGTCATTCCATCTCCGAATTATGAGATGAGTTGAATTTCAAATTGGCGGATGAAAAGCTGAAGTAGAAGCCCTAGCAGGTGAATGAGCTCTGAAAAAGTCCAACAAAGCCTCAGGACGGGTACCTTCCAAATCATCCAAGTTTGGCCTTGGATTTTTCGGGTAAGGGGAGCTAGAACGGACGGGAGAAGTGATTGGAGGATAAATTACAGGAGACTGAGAGGGAACTGGGCGAACATGCTCTGACCCAACTAGAGAAGATAGAGGCTACTGAACTGGTGGACGCCCACTTCCAGACTAGCTAGCCTTAGAACGACCAGTTGAAAGAGCTTTAGCCTGAGTGTCCGGCCTCCTCTTCTGCCCTTTAAAGGGATTATAACTTTGGCACACTGCACTAAAATCCTCATCTCAACATTTGATTCTAAAAAAAAAAAGGCGGGTTCATCGAAAAACACAAAGGCTAAATCTTTAATAAAAATCAGCTCTTACCCGGAGTAAAAGGAGTTTCAGTTGCAAAAAGGCTTGCTTGAAAGAGGTTGTAATCATTGATCAGGGCAGCACAAGACCTTTGCTGGTAAGAAAGAGCTCTGATAGTGTTTAGGTTACTCTTCAACTCAGGAGTTAGGTAGCTCGACGAGATGCCATACATGGAAAAAAAATCTACTCACTCATTTTTTGGTAATGGATGGGACCACTGCACCCCTCTCTATCTCAGATGAATGGAACTGCCAGTCGCCATGAATGAAGAAAAACTCCTTCTTCCACTTCTTAGCTACAGAAGTGCTTTCCAGAACCACAGGACCTCCCAGATTTGGTTTCACGCTAGTGTAATACCAGCACAAATGTTTTCCATCCTCTTTAAAATTATGGAAGACGTTGAACTCCTCAATCGTTAGCTCAGGAAACCTTAAGCTGTTCCACAACATGCAACCAAAAATAGCCCTCCAATCATTAGGATGGAGTTGAGTAAGTGCAATTCCCCAAGCATAAAAGAACTTAAGAACAACAGGGTAAAATGGTAACTTCAAGCCGAAAGACAACGAAGATAGATTGAGAGTAGCCCCATCCTTCGAAGGTCACAAGCCCATTGGGTTGGTAGAAGAGGAAACAACATCATTGAGCTAGAGATATGATAGGTTCTTCGCTATTGCTCCAAGTTCCAGCTATTATAGAGGACTTGATACCTTGACACTCCCAACTAACTCTTGATCGGATCTCACTCGTCGCACCAACAGCTACCTTCCTGACACTTGTGTCCCCCCACTCACCTCTAGATAAATCTACCACATTTGAACCTCCTAGGAGTACCTTATCTAGTGACAGGCTAGGAAGCCCTCGTAGGTAAAAAAACCGACAATGGTACTGGAGAAAACACCCCATCTCCTCCGAGCCGAACTCAGGTGAAGATTCTTTAGGAGTAATGAACTCTTCTTAGTTGTTTGCCCAAGATTGGACCCTGTTCTCGTCAAAACTCATTTTAAGAATTTAGGTCCTGAAAGACAAACTGGTTAAAAAGGTGGGAAAAATCAAGAGAAACAGGAGCCAAAGAAAATGGGAATATGGGAAAAATGAAGGGACAAAAAGTGTATTTAAAGAGGGAAAATTTCAAAACAACTAAATCCAAACCATCGATGAAAAAGACAGTAGGAAAACGAATGATTAATGATGCATTTATGAAGAGACTTTCCCCATAAGCCATCGTGGGAGTGAAAAAATATTTGGCAGTTACTTTCTTTTCATGTTATTTATTAAAGGTCCAAAAATTTATGTCATAAATTCCGAACCTTGGGTGATATTTGTTGACCTTCGTCAAGCTAAGAGCTCATTAAGGTGATTGAAGTCAGTTTTAAGTTGGGTTTCAGTCTTAGAATAAGGTCATCATGACAAGACAAAACTCCTAGTGTAGTTTAGCTTAGCTCGGTGTAACTTCCAGCTCAACTTAACGTATCTTCAGAAGGAAGGAAGTGACGCAATTATTTGGGGAACATCATTATTACACTTTAATTTCTTTCACTCTAAGACTGACATCACACCTTTTTTCTAAACCTATCACTTCGGGACACATGACAAACATCATGTGGCACCCCTAAGAGTGGCCAATCACAAATTAAGCAATGATTACTTCCCACCTCAACTCCAACTTGGCACATGGAAGCCGACCTCAACAACCAATCGAGATTAGGTCAGCGATACACACATTAAGACCATTACTGTAGCTGATTTGATATAACACAAGACAATTTGCCTATTTCCTACTATAAATGGGGTTATAATGATCCCCCATAAGAAAAGAACTTAACTATTGTATGAAACTCACTTCCGACTCCTTTCATCTAATACAAAAGCACTCTTTTCTTATTATTTCAGCAATATTTTACTATTTTAGCACAATTTACATATTTTAGCTTGGATTACCTATTTCAAATCATCAATTAAGCCGACAAAAGTGATCTAGTCTTTTTTTTTTTACGTCAACACACCTAATCAGGATTTTCTATATTAGAACTCACGAAATTTCTAACATGTTTATCATTCTTATTTACGCATGTTCCAATAACGGGTTTTGGTAGTGCAATAACGTGTAGAAATAAATAAGATTATTTCTATTTGTTTAATAATTTTGTGTTCGCATATCTCGTGTGCTCACTATTTGTACTCAAGATCGAGCATATAACCTCGCATTATACATGCTTGCTAACAATGGCCTAAATTCACTCATGTTTTGATAATTTTTTTCTTCAAAGTGTTGGTTGATAGCAGCACAAGTTCGAATATAGCGAATTCAAAATGATGGTCAGAATTCTCGTCATTGACTTACGTAAAATTAATTGATAATAGTTCGATCAGACTAGAACCAATTTGGTTGCCATTTTACATTGGAAAAATTAAGCAAAACTTAACCCTTAAACTTTACACTTCAGAAATAAGATGCTAAAAATGTTATTTCAAAAATTAGGTGTTAATAAGTTTTAATTAAGATTAAAATATTTATAATAGTTAATACAAACTTAAAATAATAATTCATATATGAAGCATTTTTAATCATTATCCAAAACCAAATCAAATATTTTCAAATAATTACATTATCATAACTACCAAACTACTTTATTTCTCTATATTTCCTCTCTTCCTCAACTAAAATCATGTCTTCAACCTCTCACTACCCTAAATCCCTAAAATTGGCCATTAATACCACCTATTATCAATACCAAGCTTTTTACACAAGATTAAATTGAAGACTCCCACTATTAAATCCTCTGTTTGAGCAACATTTACCATACATTGTTGTTTAATAATGGAGATAACCCGAAATGTAGATGAAAATCAAAGAGTTAAAGAGAAAGGGAAAATGAAGAAAAAAGTTGAAGAATCTTCATCCAAAAGAATGAAGAAGTCCGCGTCTGGCAGAAAATCGTCTAAGAAGGTGAATTCCCAATCTGCTGTTCATTTTTTCTTTAGCTCAAATGCTTTCCAATAAGAGATGTAGTGTATGTGTATGTTGTGCACTATGTAAACAGGGTTTTGTGCCCTGATTTTGGTAATTTATGACCTCATTTTGTTATATTATGACCTAATTTTGTGTAAATGCTCTACAATGTAAAATGTAATGTATGGGTATGTTGTGCACTATGTAAATGGGATTTTTTTTATTTGAATTTGGTAATTTGTAACCTCATGTTTTATAAAATGCGACCTAATTTTGATGTTTTGTGATTTGATATTGATATATTATGACATGATTTTACCAAAAGAGCTATATGTGACTTAATTTTGCTCTATTAAGAACTTATTTTACCAAAATACAAGTGATTGCATGTCAGTTATTAGGTAAAACATATCATAGTTACAAAAGAACATGTCACAGTAATCAACTATAGGTCACAGTCTCATGTTTATGTTGGTGATCAAGGTCACATTCACATGTCTAATACTCTAATTTATGCCGTATTGAAAATATTTGATCAAGGAATGCATTTGGTTCCCTGAGAAAATTACCATAAGCTCCACAACGATCTTGCAGATATGTCCATGTCATTTGATGCTACAAAAGTGATGCTTGAAATTGCGTCGTTGTTAATCAAATACAGACAAATCATGGAGACTGGAAGGAGTAGAAAAATGACATATAATTGATTTGTTGTGAACATAATATTTGCCAATACTAGTTGTTATGTAAATGTAGATGAATATTTTCTTATTTTTATACAATGGATGTTGTTTGTTACGTTCATATGGGCCGTTTAATGATTGTTATTTCATTTAGGTTATTTTCTTGTCAGACGAAATTTGTGATAATGTATTTGCGATAATAGGTGACCCCTTGAAATTTTTTTAAGTTAAGTGACCTTGAAAAAAGCTAAAAAAACATTGATAAGTGCGAGTTTTTGCACT
>CAIGRT010132330.1:0-13772 GCA_903798405.1 Fraxinus platypoda
TAGGACTTGATTGTATTCTTTTCATTCTTTGATAGCTTAATTAGATATAATTATTATACTTGGGGTATTTTAGGTAGTTTCAATTGTTTAGAAAAGTCAAAGGCCATTTTGAAATTATGGCATGAAATTTAGGCTATCCACGTATATTTCCTCGGAATGAGGGGCATTTTTTGGATGGTTTCTTGTGATGGCTGAATCAAGACTTTCAACTTCTGTGATGGATGCAGTATAGAGTGTGCATGATTTATATAGAATCAAGATGATGATTCTAGCACCATCACGTCGATTCTGGGCCCTTTAGAATTGTCTGTCAGCATCTTCGACCCCAAAAGAATTATAAATAATAAACAAAATGTATACTCTAGAAAAGACTAGTGCATTCTGTAAAATTCTAAAATAATGTTTTTTTGAAAGAAACTTAATTAGACATCCAACCGGATACAACCACGTGTAGTTTCTGGAAACACCAAAAAATATAATTCTTTATTTTTCTCTTCCAGCAAAACTAGTAGCAAACTCTTTACTTAGTTCATGTAGATCGGATTGTTGAATGGATTGAAGAAAAATTGAATAAAAAGGAAGAGATGTATTAGTGCAGGGGTAGCGTCCGAACTCCGATTTGAGCCCATAATACGATGGATTTCAGCCATCCGAGTTTGTTTAGAAGTTGAAAATTGCTTTTAAAATTTTTTGTGCTATTTTTGTCATTTCATTTATTTCGAATTCTTTGTAATTTTAGCCCTTGTTTGGTGAAGATTAAAATCAGATTTTTAGTAGATGTTGATAAAAATTGATGAAATATGTTAATGTTACTGAAAAGTTGTTTGTCCATAAATTGTGATTAAAATTAATCATTGACTTTGACTTAAATTAAAATCTAAATTTTAATTTCTACCAAACATGAGTTTCGTTTTTTTTTTTAAATAGGTTTTCATGTAAACCCTCATAAATAAAAGGTTAATTCGTCGTTTTTGATGTATTACTTAATAAAATTTCATGAGTTTATTTATTCACTTAAAATTTTCGTTTAAATTCCTTGTTTCACGCTGTTTTATACAATTTCATTTAAACGTTTCTAACTTCTGCATTTTTAACTTGTCTAATTAGTGGTGCAAATTGAGTTATCATGTTTTGCATTGAACTTATCAACATGTCACTATATGGATGTTAAGCGGAGCAAACTACTTGCCCCACAAATAAGTCGAGCTGACTTAGCTTGTCTCGAGCTCGAGCTGCTCATCGACTTTTGAGTCGACTCATAATTAGCGAAATTAGAAAATATAATTTTCAGTAAACAATTGACAAGCTGCAAGCCACCAAGAGGTGAGTTGGTGGGGTGTGAACCGAGATCGAATTTCATAAAACGAGTTGGTTCTTCCTCGTTTCGATCCATTTAACATTCCTATGTCATTAAGACATACAATTCAAAAATATCATGCTCGTTGTGGCCTGTGACCAGATGGTGTAGGCAAAGCCAATTTACATGTAAATTTTTATATTTATATCTCTTTATTTAAGTTTATTAACAAAATAAGTTAAATGAAAATGGAGTTGTAAATAACAACACTTTTACAACAAAATGTGACATTTGATAAAATCATTGTCTCTGTTGTAAATGTTGCCCGGTAATGTTACGACGTAACTATAATTTATGACCTTTTGGTTTTGTATATTAAGAGCCTGTTTGGTGCACATTAAAATGAGAGAATGCATTTTTTTTTGAAGTGATGTGATGGGAAATATGTGGTTAAAAAAGAAGGAAAAGTTATTGATATGATGGAAAATGTTATTTTATTGAAGAATGTGTGGTTGAAAATGAGTAGAAGAATGAGAATGAAAAAAATAATGTGGACCAAACAGGGGCTCAATTATTCAATGGACCAAACAGGGGCTAAATAAATATTGTTTATTCATTTCGATTTAATTGTTCATTGTCTAATTGAATAAGCAATTAAAGTATTGATCGCTTTGTGATAAATGAGTTACGGACTTGCATAGAGAAATATAGAGATCAAGAATGATATGTCCATAACAACTTATAGAGGTTGGTACTCTGTTTCGAAAATTCAATTACTCTACTAATTAATTAGGTACGCGATTTATCTTAATTGTGACAACTATTCATTCTGGAGTTGTAACACTAGAACACCTAGAAGTGTATTGGATTCTATTGTTGTAAAAATAACCACACCAACAAAAATTTTGATAAAAGAAATACATGCATCATATGAATAATCATGCATAGACTTGAGAGACTATTGTTANATCATATGAATAATCATGCATAGACTTGAGAGACTATTGTTACACTTCGCCATCGAGACTCCAAGATTAAGATCACGTGGTAGTCCGCGTGGAAATATGAGTCAAAGTTGACAAAGTCAATGAAGACCTCAACGGAAAGAAGTGAAAAAGTCAAAGAAGGAATCGAAGCTCTCTGTCCCGAAGCTCTTCATGCCGAAGACCTCCAATCTGAAGCTTCATTTGGCCTAAGCCCTCACTGGCTCTCGGAGGATTTGTAGAAAATCTTTAGAAATGATTGATATAATGTTTGTAATAATGAATGTTAGGATTGTAAGCCTAAAATGTGAGGCCGCTGACCCCATTGTCAATGAATTAAATACGTAGCAGCCAGTGATGTGAGGCTTCGACCTGAAAGATGAGGCCATGTGGTTCTTATCTAACGATTATCATTTTGGCTAGAACTCTGTAAATAGTAACTCTTGTTGAATGTAATGCAACCCTTTACACTTGAAGCAACTCTCGATCTTTGCTCTTTCTTATTTCAGACTCTTGCTTGCTTAAATTTAGATTAACTTGCTCTAGTTGAATTATTTGTGATTGAATATTAATATACAATCATCTTTAAATATATCGTCGGTGTCCGAGCATTTTTGTCTCGAGTGATGGAGCATATCCCACGTCCATATATAGTAACCTTCTCCGTCAAAGTTTCCGGTCAAAACATGTTAGAATTTGCTTACGTGGACGTGAGTGGGCCCAACATCTATTGTCCATGTCATCCTTCCAAAAACAAGGTCAACAGATTGGCATCATCTGTGGAAAGCCACACATTCAACCACAAAGAACTTGTGGAAAAGGCTGATAAGAAGATATATTTTGGGACTAGTTTCCCGCCTTTGAAGAAACTGGATAATATTTATCACGTGTGCAACCATATAGATGATCTAAAATTTAATGTATTCCAATCATTCGAATTCAGGCTATGAATAGATTCGAGTCATGATTATGATAGATTTAATTTGTCTTGGAAAAAAATTATATATCATAATTTTATCGAAAAAAGATTTGGGTCGTCGTAAGGATATATTTAATTTGTCTTGAAGAAATTATATATCATAATTTTATCGATTGTCGATAACGTTTGAACGGAACTAAATTACGAATCAAGAATTGAAATAGATATCAATAGACGGATTCTAAATCTAATACAATCATCCATAATTTGAAACAAATCTTGATTTTACAACTTTATTAAATTAATTTAGAATAATCACAAAATCAACTCTTTTTTTTGTTTACATAATTCAAATCCCATATAAAACTAATACACTTGAATTAAAATCTATTCCATGTGGGACGGTACTCTCAACTTATTAATTCTATTACCCGTCAACGATCTCTTACACTTGCGAGATTTCTCACGACCACATATCAACAAAGAAAAATAGGAAAAAGGGAGTCCACACTTCACGATCTTGATCAACTGAGGTTGTAATGTTTGTTTTACTTTTGAATCTCTTGTTTTGGGTCTTTAGATCCTTTGTAATGCTTGTTTTGTAAGTCAGGATATGCTCTGAGTAGTTGTATTCAATTTTTTATCAATACAATTTTATTTAACCATTAAAAAAAAAAGAGATTTGATCTTTTGTTTTCTTGTCCTAATTCAAAATCTTAGAATTCTTGATTTGTTTTTGAGGTGCCCAATTTTATTTACACTCACATATGTTTTTTTTATTTTCAATTTCAAAAATCAAGGCGATGTCTCTCGCTGTTTCGTGAAAAAAGACGCTTGCCGCATGTGGCGCTCATCGCTGCACCCGATTTTGGGGTTGCGGGAACACCTCGAAATGGGAGTGTAGACGGTAAAATGGATGTTGGAGGTAGGTGGCTAATTTTTTGTTCATTTTTCTAGTTGCCAGTGGTGATGGAGGTACAAGGAGAAAATGGTGAAGAAAGAAAGACAAGAGGTGGTGCAGTGGTGGTGAATATTGTGCTACAGGGTGGAGCATGCCGGGAGGGAAATGCAATAATTTAGGTAGTGGAGGTTGTTGGAATCTTGTTGTTCAAAATCGTGGTTTGATGAATTAAACGGATCGAGGATGGATGAATTGAAAAAAGGAGGAAAAAACTATTTGGCGCCACAAAAATGGCCTATGCGACCACGGGGAATTTTGGGGGCGCTAGGTACTATAACTATGCGACCGCATAGTTATAGCCTATGCGGTTGCATAGTTCAAGTTTTTTTACCATTGGCTGGATTTTTTCAAAAAAATTTGGTGGTTTATTAGTAAATCAATGCACCTATTCACTTGAGTTTGGAACCATTTCATATGGGATGTTTGGAAACTATAAATACATAATAGTATTCATTAAAAAAAAAAATCATTCCATTATTAATCCAAAAACCTTGAAGAAATTTTGTCACTTTACATAATCAAATTTTCATTTTTTTTCACTTGTTCACCTTGAAGAAACACTTTGCTTTTGGTGTTCTTCAATTAGGCTTGATTAATCATACAAACTATTTGTCAATTTCAATCTTTAAAAGCATTGTGGAGGAGGCAAATATCGTTTGAGGACAACGATACATTTTTCATGTTCAAGTCTTCATCCTTCTACATATTCATCTTCTTCGTTATTTTTTGTCTCCTTCGCTGTATCTTATTCTTTTTGATAACATTTGCAAACGATACTTCTTATTTTATTGCGATGGAGACGGAATCTACACTTGCTACAATCAAGATGATGAATAAAGACTTAGTACGTTTGTACATATTTGATGGTGCAAATTTCACTAGATGGAAAGACAAACTCAAATTCCTCTTTACGGCGTTGAAGATATTCTACGTGCTCGATCCAAAATTGGAGCCTATTCCCGATGCAATCGAAGAAGATACTGATGAAGTTCGTGCAAAAAGAAAGAAACAGGAAGATGCTGAATTAATATGTCGTGGCCACATTATAAATGTGTTATCGGATCAATTATATGATCTCTACAGCAACACCACTTTGGCAAAAGAAATTCGGTATGCACTTGAAAGTAAATATAAGGTCGAGGAAGAAGGTACGAAGAAATTTTTAATTTCTAAATATTTTGATTTCAAGTTTTTGGATAATATTCTTTTGTTGCCTCAAGTACATGAATTACAAGTCATTGTCAACAAATTGAAAGTGGTGAAAATCGAACTTCCCGAAACTTTTCAAGTGGGAGCAATTATTGCTAAACTCCCTGGATCTTGGAAATGATATAGAAAGAAAGTTCTTCACAATTTCGAAGACTTTTCTTTGGAACAAAGTCAAAGACATCTTCGCATGGAGGAAGAATCAAGGGGAATAGATAAGACTTAAAATTCTTATGATGGCTCTTCGAAAGTCAATGACGTGGACAATGTTGATAACTCCAACAAATACAAGAAGAAAGGGAAACTTCTTGGTTCCAAAAAGGATCAAGGGAATTTATAAATCCAAGGGACTTTGCTATATTTGTGGAAAATCTGAACACTATGCAAGAGATTGCAAGGCGGGCATAGGAAACAACAAAAGAAGGAAGGACAAGTGAACTCCACGAACACCTGAACAAAATGGTCTAGTAGAAAGAAAGAATATGAGATTCTTAGAGATGATAAATACCATGTTATTGAATTCTGAATTACCTTATAACTTATGGGGTGAAGCCTTACTTATTGCTTGTCATATAGTAAATATGATTCCTTTGAAAAAAGAATAAGATTTCTCCATATGAAATATGGAAAGGTAGGAAACCAAATATCGATTATTTCAAAGTGTGGGAGTGTCTTGCTTACTACAAGAATATGGATCATAGGATAACTAAATTAGGTCCTAGAGGTATTAAATGTGCATTTGTGGGATATTCTTTAAATAGCAAGGCCTATAGATTATTAAACTTAGAATCAAATGTTATAATAGAATCAAGGGATGTTGAGTTCTTTGAGAACATATTGGCAACAAGAAATTCTCAAAATGAAACTTATTTAGACATTCCGACTTCTAAAGAATCACAAGAAGATACATCTACAAGAGATGTTGAAAGTAAACCTCGAAGAAGTAAGAGAATTAGAAAAGAAAAAGGTCTAGGATCGGATGAATTGGATTTCCAACTTATTTCATTCTACCTAGTAGAGGGAGATAGGAAGGATGCTACAAGAACAATTCCTTTCATTCTTCAAGTCAAACGTGATCTTAAAACCTATAAAGAAGCAATGTCTTATAGAGATTGCATATTTTGGAAAGAAATAATAAATAATGAAATGAATTCTATTATTTCAAATAACACTTGGGAAATAGTTGATTTACCAAAGGGTTCTAAATCCATTGGTTGCAAATGGGTGTTTAGAAGGAAATATAATTCTGATGGAACACTCAATACCTATAAAGCTAGATTAGTAATTAAAGGTATCGTCAAAGGAAGGAATAAATTACTTTGACACATATGCACCTGTGGCTAGAATAATTTCGATAAGAATATTGTTTGCACTAGCATCTATATATTATTTACATATTCATCAAATGGATGTCAATACGTCATTCTTAAATGGAGATCTCGATGAAGAGGTCTATATGGAACAACTAGAAGGGCTTGTTCTATCGGAATAAACATAAAATGTGCAAACTAATCAAATCCTTCTAGGGATTAAAACAAGCCCTAAAAAGTGGCACGAGAAATTTGACTTTAAAATAATGTCAAACGGTTTTAATCATAACTCGGTAGACAAATGTCTTTGCACTAAAGTAAATGATAGTGTAATCACATTAATATGTCTATTTGTTGATGATATGTTGATCGTCAGCAACAATATAGACGGAATCAAAGAAACAAATATATTTTTATCCTCCATGTTCAAAATGAAATATCTTGAACAACTGGATACTATTCTTTGAATCAAAATTAACAAGGATAGTGGGGGTTTTACAATGAGCCAATCACATTATATTGAAAATGTGATAAATAAGTTCAAACACTTGAACATTAAAGAGCCTAATGCCCCTTTAGATCCAAGTATCAAATTGATAAAGAACGATGGTAGAACAATATCTCAAATAGAATATGCAAGTGCAATTAGAAGTCTTATGTACGCAGTACAATGTACAAGACCTAATGTAGCATTTGTCGTGAGTAAACTAAGTAAGTTTTCTAGAAATCCAAGTTCCGAACATTGAAAGGCCATTGGTAGGGTTCTTGGTTATTTAAAGAAAATCAAAAACCTTGGACTACATTATACAAGATTCCCTAAAATCTTGGAAGGATATACTGACGCAAGTTGGATATCGAGTGCAGGAGAAAATAAGTCTACTTCAGGTTGAGTATTTACTCATGGAGGAGGTGCAATTACTTGGAAGTATAAGAAACAAACTTGCATTACTCACTCAGCAATGAAGTCGGAGTTTGTAACATTGGCCGAAACTGGAAAAGAAGCTGGGTGGCTAAGAGATTTATTATATGAAAAATATAAAGGATATTTTTTCTATACCTATCTTGTGTGATAGTCAAACTACTCTTTCTTGAGCATTTAACGAAGTATATAATGGAAAGTCTAGACATATGAGTTTAAAACATGAGTATGTAAGGAAGTTAATAAAGCATGGAATAATTTCTCTTATATTTGTTAAGTCTAGTGAGAACTTAGCAGATCCGTTTACTAAATCTTTCACGAGAGAGTTAGTAAGATTGACATCAAGTAGGATGGGGTTGAAACTCCTTAATTAAATCCACCAATGATAGCAACACTACCAAAAATATACTAAACAAATATATTTAGGTTCAAGGGGTAATAACAAGTCATTCGATAAGTGGATGGATCTCAACACTATTAAATTTATTAAACCCTATCTTTAGTGAATAGTGTTGGTTGTTACTGTTGGAATGATGGGTTATAATTAAAACTTTTAATGAAGTTCTGTATAAAGTACAAGTATCTCTAAAAGTAGCAAAAATACTGGAAGAACTTCACATATATGAACTTCAAGGTGATGCCGCCTCATTAGAGAGTTGGAGTTTTCTCTTTTAAAAAGTTCAAAGAAATATGAGAAGTGCAAGGTCATATTAACACTAAGCGAGTTAGATGAACTTGTGGAAATTTAACGCTTGTGTGTGTAATTTCATCGGTATTGTTACAAGGAATAACTGGTTCAAAGCGTTTTAGTTACTTGGAATTTCGATAATACTTTATGAGATTTACACTATGGTTAGATTCAAATCGAAACATATCTAATAGTTATGCATGAGTGTTGATATTTGATTATGTGACTAAAGTTGATTTTGAACAAGTGGGGGATTGTTGGAATCTTATTGTTCAAAATCGTGGTTGGATGAATTAAAAGGATCGTGAATGGATGAATTGAAAAAAGGAAGAAAAATCTATTTGGCGCCATAAAAATGGCCTATGCGATATAGGCATGCGATCGCATAGGCGTCCGCAAGGAATTTTGGGGCGCCAGGTGCTATAACTATGCACCGCATAGTTATAGCATATGCGGTCGCATAGTTCAAGTTTTTTGACTGTTGGCTGAATTTTTTTCAAAATTTTTTGGTGGTTTATCAGTGAATCAATGTACATATTCACTTGAGTTTGGAACCATTTCATATGGGATGTTTGGAAACTATAAATACGTGATAGTTTTCATTCAAAAAAATAATTAAAAAAAAAATCATTCAATTATTCATCCAAAAACCTTGAAGAAATTTTGTCACTTTACATAATCAAATTTCCATTTTTTTTTTTTTTTTACTTGTTCACTTTGAAGAAACACTTTTGCTTATGATGTTCTTCAATTAGGCTTGATCAATCTTACAAACTATTTGTCAATTTCAATCCTTAAAAGTATTGTGGAGGAGACAAATATCGTTTGAGGATATCAATACATTTTTCGTGTTCAAGTCTAGTTGTATCTTATTCTTTTTTATAACAGAGGTTGTGGTAGCTTTGAGGCAATTTAGGTGGTCGGGGTTGTGATAATTTTGATCACTTTCTAGGTTATTGATTACTTTACAGCAAGTATAGCAGAGAGAGTGCGAATTTATTGCTGCCCTTGTTATTTAGTGGACCAATATGTCCAAATTTTGCTGAAGCAGGGTAAGAATCTTCAAATGGATATAGCTATAAATTCAACTTCTAAAACTTTAAAACAATTTAAAAAAATGACAAAGATGAAATCATTCAGTCTGAACAGCAAAGGGCAATTAATTAAGTCTTAACAAAGAATTTTCCAACATAGTGGTTTGTTCTCGAGCACCTCGAGTGTAATCGTGAATTGTTTAAAAATTATGTCATATAAGTAAAGATAAGAGTTTTAAAAAAAAATTATCCAATGTAAACTAACGATACTTCATCAAGCTGATGTAATAGAGAAAAAAAAAATAGATAATATTTAGAGCGTTATCAAGATTTGGAAGCTCTCGGGTAATTCAAAAAAAATTAATATTTTCTTAGATTTGGATGTAATTTTTTTAATTTTAATAAAATAAAAGATACAAATAACAAACTAATTGCCTATTTGAATATCTATTTATTAGACATCACAGAAATCAAAAGTATTTTTTTAACTTTTATATCACTTGAATACCAATTCATAGAATTTATTTGACAGCTGAAATTATCCAACAAAATCAGATTAGGACTGACAGAGAAAATCTACCAATATTTACTGAATCTTGCCCTATCAATTAAAGATCAAATATGTTGATATCTCGTATCTCCTCCAAATCTTATGAATGGGACTAGCTCGTCCAGTACAAACAAAGACTTGACTTTGTATTACAGTAAAATGTTGAAAAAAAAAAAAATCTCTATTGACTTGTAATAACATTATCCATTAACCTACCAAAGTGTGTTTACAAAGTGTTGACAAAATCTAGGTAATTGATTTTCTTTGATTTCAAAAATTGTTTATAAAATGATTGGTTTAAATGTTGTCAACACACAGCACGATTTTAAAATTATTTAGCACATATTTAGTACCAATTAAAATCTAGATTTTAATTTAAGTCGGAGTCAACAATTAATTTGAACCGTATATTTTTTGGGTCCCACAGCTTTTCATATATCAACACATTTCATCAACTTTTATCAAAAAATACTAAAAATCTGATTTTTAATCTACACCAAACGGGAGCTTAGTTTGATGGGCATTATTTGGAAAAAATTTGTTTCGAATTTGATGAATATATGGTTAAAAAGTATGAAATTTTTTGAGTTTGCTGAATATTTTATTGTGTGAATGTGTGATTAAAAATGAATACTTACAGTAAAGAATTGTTATTCAAATACATACCTACTCCGTCTTACAAAATATATGGATTACGAACAATTCTTCTTGCACAGTAAATTTTACCTGTGCACCTCGCATTGCTCGTGGTTGTTAGCCCATTGCTGCCCTGATCAATGAATCGCCTTCATATGAAAATGACTTGTTCCATAAAATGAAAATATGATAGGTGAGTTTCAGTGTTTTACAGCTTCAACTCAATTTCGAGAAGATTAGATTGACTGGCAAACGCAATTTTCAAACTAAAAAGGTATGCACTTACGACTCCCATAAAATCTTGTCAAGATTACATGTCGTCTCCAACATAAACAAGAACAGACTCCTGATATTGAAATCAAATGTAGCCCTAAATATAGTGAGACCCTACACTTTATCTCCTCCATTTATTAAGCTCATGTTTCTTTCGTGGAAAAATTTCATTGAAAATTTAAGTCAAAATTAATAAATAATTTTACACATATTTTACGAAATTTAAAACTTTTCAACTATACATTTTATCAAATTTTATGAAAATTTACTAAAAATGTAATTTTTATCTAAATCAAATAGTGGCTAAGAAAGGGTACTCAGGGGGTGTTTGATGGATATAATCGAGAAAAGAATGTATTTTAAATAGTAATATGATGGGAAATATGTAATTAAAAAGTAAGGAAAAATTATTGATCTAATGGAAAATATTATTTTATTGAAGATTGTGTGGTTGAAAATAAGTTTTGAAAAAAAAATGTATTTTGAAAGAATGTGTGTCAAACATATGCTCAATCACCAATTTTTGCCCCTTATGCAATATTTAAGCTTTTCCAAATAGCTCGACTTGAACAATACATTCTGTAATATTATGCCCTTGTTTAGTGTGGCTAAAATCAAAGTTTTAATAGATTTTGATAAATGTTAATGAAATGTGGTTGAAAAGTTGCGGGTCGCATAAAATATGTGAATAAAATTAATTATTGATTTTGGCTTAAGTTTTTAACAAAATTTTAGGCCACACCAAATCGGTCATCATTATTTTCAAAAATACGTTTTTTCCTTTTTTATTTTCAACCACATATTCTTTAATAAAATAATGTAATAAAAATTCAAATTATTTTCTTATTTTTTAACCACACACTCTCCATTAAAATACTATTCCAAAATACATTTTGAACAAAGAAATAGGGCTCAAACATGTGCATAGTGAACATGTTCTTAATATGTGGGGGAAAAAAAAGTGGCGAACTATTTCTTTTGATTTCAATATCTCGAAATTACACCAATATTCCACGTAACTTACGTGTGCGGCAACCATGAAAATAACTTCACCAAACCGTGTCAACTTGACAAAATTGGTGAAAGGTCAAATATTGACAAACTAACCCACATTAGACCGCCTTTGATTTAACAAGTGTGTTCTCACACCTTGGTTCAACTTGGTGTGTGGTGTTTAACGCAAGTTCAACTAACTCCTGAGTCACCTTAATATAACAAAAAAATAAATAAATTAGCACTAGATTGCCTTCGGATCAAGTCCAGATAATAAGTGCTTGGTTGCCTTTGGATCTTCTTTTTCCTTCCCAAACTCATTCAGGCTGGAGAATTTCCCTTGAAAATGTGACTGATATTCAATCCTTGCAATATTGCATGGACTGTTAAGCCAGACATATCAGATCCTCCTCATTCTGCAACTCACACTAATTGTGCATTGACTGATGAGCCAAGATAGGAATTCCAGCATTATTCCTATAGATGCCTGATATCTTTTCCTCTTTATTAATCTTTCTACGTATAGCATAGGTTCTATATTTGGTCCATAGATCTATTTAGCTGTAAGATACAAATTGTACGTCTACATAGTTTCTATATAATACATGCATACAATAGGTTTGGTATATCGACCAAACCTTTCTCCTGCAATTCTTTTTATGACTAACACTTGATTTATGTTCATGTTTTTAAGGCTTAGTTAAAGTTTTTTTGTTCGTAGATATGATTCTAATTAGGGATAATTGCAGCAGCAGTACCAAAGCTTTCATTTAGTAGCAGATTTTGTCCAATCCTTTCATTTGTGTCAACCACAGTAGCAAACATTTCAAAAACTCGCAGCCGGAGTTCAATTTAACAGAAACTGTTAGTTTGACAGCTAGTTGACCGAAAAATTGACATTGACCATAACTTTAACAAATTTTACAAGGTTAAAATAGTAAATTTACATTTTTTCCAACAAAAAACACAGTTATAATATATTAATAATTAAATAAGAAAAATCAAACAGAACACCCACCACCATCCCCTTTTTCCCCAAACCCCTTACCCTAAAATCACCGGAGACTGCTGCCGGCTCCACCGCTGCCGCCACCCCACGTCAATGCCACCATTTCTTCCACCACCATTCCAATGCTCACCAATAGCACAAAAACCCCTTCCAAAACCCCTACTTGTGCCATTTCATCTTTCGATGGCGCTACCGTTCCATCTATCAAAATCCCTAACCTAAAATATAAATCCCACTCTCAAATCGTACAAGTAAATGAATTGAGCATAAAAGAAACACTGGGCATTGGGTTATGAATCTAGTGTCTGTGAGTTCACTGTAACTCCATTTGGACTTGCTTATTGCGATAAAGTTGTTGGGTCTGAATCTGGCAAGCCCTTCTTCTGTTGTTCTTCAGTTGGTGGTGGTGTTGGTGGGTTCTTGCTGTGGGATTGTGATAATGGTGTTAGTGGGTTCTTGTTGTGGTTGTATCTGTGGCGATGGTATTTCAATCTCTTTCGCCGTTGATGACGGTTGATGGGTAGGATCTGGTGGAGATGGCGATGGGTCTGTGTTCAATCTAGTGTTTGGCGGTTTGATATGATGGATGAGACATGGTAGAGGTGCAGACAAGCGATGGTGAGCGGTGGCCGAGAACTAGGTGGGTTCTGGCTTTTGGTATTTCAATCGATGTTTCATTGATTATTACAGATAGACGTGGTAGTCGGGGCGACAGTGGTCGATGGGGTGGGTGGCGATGACCGGGAAATGTGTAGGTCCTAGTTTTGGTTTTGGGTAGGGTGGGTATGTGGGGGGTGAGTGGAAAAGATGTAGTTTGTTTTTTCTTTTTTCATTTTTCATTTTTCATTTTTCATTTTTGGTTTTTGGTTTTAATTATTTTATTTTTAATTGTTTTATTATATAAAATATTAATTTACCATTTTAACCTTGTAAAATTAGGCAAAATTATGGTCAATGTCAATTTTTGGTCAACTAACAGTCAAATTAATAGTTT
>CAIGRT010132370.1:0-14385 GCA_903798405.1 Fraxinus platypoda
GTTCCTATAAATCTGTTTTATATGTTTAATAAGTATTATTTTTAATTGATTAAAAATTAAAATAGTAAAACGCTTTTTTACGCATATGCCTCGCCTAAACTCGCCTAGCCCATAGCTTGGCCTCCACGCATTACGCCTTTTAGAACACTGCATATACTTGTAAGATCAAATATCAATATGGCCGCCTTCTGGTACTCGTGGGTTCGTAATCAAGCTCCAAGACTTGAAAAATCAAAGCTATATTAGTTGTAGCCACTGAGTAACAAGATACTGCGTTAGGAATTACAATAAATCCAATTTAGGCCTAACTTACATATACAATATTCATCCCAAAGCCACCAAGGGACCTCCCAACACTGTCTGTATTCTAGTAGTGACCATCAACGTCCATATCATTGATTATCCTCGATGGTTGTCGGAGCCTCTAGTGATATATCTATCCGGATGTGAAGTATAGTACGATACACTGATAAGACGATTTTATTATTTCAATGTTATCTTCTAAATTCCAAATGTCAAACTTGAGTATAAATAGTCATCTTTTACTCTATTTATCTCATTTTTACAAGTTACGAAGGACCATGTCTTTCAAGTCCATGCAATACACGTGCATTTGAATGTCATAATATATCTCGAGGACCATTTATAAGTCGCAATTATATATGATAGTATTCTAATATATATTCCACATTTCTACGTAGATTGTACCAATAGTATATTTTACATAATCCTGCAGGAGAATATAATATGCCCCCATTTGGTCTCCATTATCCCAGAATTTTATTATTTTTCTCTTTTATGTTCAATAGCACAATTTTCCATAAAATAATATTACACGTAAATCAATAATTTTCCTTATTTTTCAACTACGCATTCTTCCAAAAAAATACTATTCGAAAAATTATAATTTGAAATAATTGGGGCCAAATGGGGGCTATTTAATTTCAATATTTTACATTGTAGATGGATTGTTAGTTACCTCCCATTTGCCTAGTACTCGCTGTGTTTCTAAGCATTTTGTACAAATTGTTCACATGGAAGACAAACAATCATTGATCATTAGGGAAAATTGCAGCGAGAGTACCAAACTTTTATTTTTACTGCAGAATACACCTTAACCTTTCATTTGTGCGACCATAGTCCAAAACTTTTTACTTCAGCTGAAGTCCATTTAACAGATTACATCCACTTATTCTTTGGTCAACTCTTAAATTAAATGTTTGATTTATCTTAACAAATTAAGTGAAGAGGAAAATAGTAAATTTATATATTAAAAAATTAACTAGTTGTCTTCTCCAAACACCCTATCCCTATTCCCTATTCCCTATCCCTTTCCCTTCCCCCAACACCAAAACTCAAGAAACCCAGCCACTATCGCCCCACCCATCTACTCGACATTGTACCACACACCATATATTAGCACAATAGCCATCGTTCCGCTAGATTACGCCTTCGAAGTTCACTAAGTCTATCAATTGGCCAACTCGCTGGAACTCGACGACTCAGATTTATTCCCATTCCCACAACCTTCTTGAACCCTTCGTTGTATACACATTTACTCTCACTACACCATTTCCAACACATTCCAATAAAATCTCAAAAACAAATCTTGAATTGAGGGAAAATAGAGAATTTTTTTAGCCAAAATGGGTGTTAATTATGTTGACATTCTGAAAGTTTCAAAAAATGCAAGTGAAGAGGACATGAAGAAGTATTACAAGAGATTGGCCATGAAATGGCACTTAGACAAGATTGCTTGGAACACTAAGGAATCAGATGTAAAGTTCAAGGAAATATATGAGGTATATGATGTATCGGGTGATCAAGAGAAGAGGCACACCTATGACTTGAACGGAAAGGAAGGATTGAAATATGGTTTTGATTTTGGGTCCATTTCACTGGCCAACTAACGACCATTCCATCCATTTGTCCTTGTTTGCAACAATATAAAAAAGACTTGAGATTGTGAGCAACACAAAGTGAAGATTAATGTAAAGCCTACAAAAAAAGAAAAAAGGTTTGGAATTGCTGTTGCAATTATTCCTAAATTAAATTAAAGATAAAATTTTCAATGTCGTTTGTAAGGTTTGGGACACAAGTGCTAGAAATAAAGGTTAGGGATCCTGTCGTCACGACGTTCAAAGGTTCGGGGCCCTAGATGAGATTTTCTGAGAAATTTTCCATTGCAATATTATAATAGAATAATAAAACAAAATGAAAGAACAGCTTAAACCCTCGCAAATGCCAAAATGTTGAAAACCCTAAAACCCTAGAAGCCACTTCTTCTAGACTCTTCTTCGCATCTTCATTTACACAACCGCACCCCCATTCTCCAGCACCACCAATACTGATCCTATTTCTACTTCATTTCTCGACATTAGTGATTCTTCAGTTTCATTATATTTCCGCAATTTTTTCAGTTTCCGGTTTCATCCCTAGATCGAAACATGTATCGTTTTGCGGCAAATCTTGCTTCTAAAGCCAGGTACTCTACCAAATTCATCAATACACAGTGTCTACAACTGGTTTTGCATGTTTTAATTGTTCAATTTCGAATTTAATGAAAAACTCGTTTTCTTCTTCACTTTACAGGGTTGCAAGAAGGAGCAGTCAGCAGGTAATTAATGATTCCAAGGGGTTTTGTTATTTTAATTGTTTTCACATAATAAATTCCGTAGTTGATGGGTGCTAATATAGTGTTTTGGTGGGTTTAATGCAGATTGGTAGTAGTTTGGGTTGGAGCAGAAACTATGCTGCAAAAGACATTAGATTTGGAGTGGAGGCCAGAGCTCTGATGCTCAAGGGTGTTGAAGAGCTTGCTGAGGCAGTTAAAGTTACCATGGGCCCGAAGGTACTTCAATGATCCTGCTACTGATCCTTGCAATAGCAATTAATTTTAATTTATATTCCAGTGGTATCTATTTATTCATGTTTCCATTTAGCCTTGTAATGAATCCTACTGGTGTTTGAAAAATATACAGGGACGCTTGTATTTAGTTTTAATGTTGTATCAACTTTTTTCTTGTCAATTTTTTTTTGCATTTTATCTCTACTTTAAGTTCTCTTTCTCTGGTTTATCAACGTTCTAGCTGACTAAAGTTTTGATTGTTTCAATTGGTGAAGGGGCGTCATGTAGTGATTGAGCAAAGTTGGGGTGCCCCTAAAGTGACAAAGGATGGTGTCACGGTGGCAAAGAGCATTGAGTTCAAGGACAAAGTCAAGAACATTGGTGCGAGCCTTGTAAAGCAGGTTGCAAATGCCACAAACGACGCAGCTGGTGATGGTGAGTTTTCAACTTAATTTGGTGGTAGACTGCTAATTGGTCATTGTAAATATATATATGAGACCTCCAGAATTACGTTTCTGGATCTAATTCAACATGGTTCTGTCAAATTTGTGCAGGTACTACATGTGCTACAGTCCTTACCCGTGCAATATATGCCGAGGGCTGCAAGTCGGTTGCAGCTGGCATGAATTCAATGGATCTAAGACGAGGTATTTCCATGGCTGTTGATGCTGTGGTTACAAACTTAAAGAGCAGAGCACGGATGATAAGTACATCGGAGGAAATTGCACAGGTTTGTCTACTCAGTTCCCTACTTGCTTAATTAATGTTAAAATTAAGTCTGCCCAGTGAGCTACAAAAGATGTAAAGGGTAAACGAATGAAGTATTGTCTTTACATTGAAGTACTTCTGTGGAAAAAATGATGGTAAGTTTTTCTTTACTGGCTACTGATTTAATTATGCAATTGTAGGTTGGGACAATCTCAGCAAATGGAGAGAGAGAAATTGGAGAGCTGATTGCAAAGGCTATGGAAAGAGTTGGCAAAGAGGGTGTTATCACCATTCAAGTAAGAATTCATTATAAATGTTTAAATTCTCTAGCGTGGGTGACCTCTGGCATTTCATTTCCCACTAAACGTGTTGTTACATCGAGGGAGTCAGCCATGACCTACCAACTCCAGTGATCTCCCCATGGTCATTTAGAAAAATATATTCAGTGGCTGGGAGAAAGAGACACCATCTAAAGGTCTTTGTGTTTGGTAGCTAGGCAAGTTCTAATTGGGAAAAAATGTGCCATCAAATTCTCAACCAAAATGCAATAGATTTATGTGTTCCCTGGGTGCACTGATCAGTAGTTAAATAATCTGTCTTTCATTGGCTGATATCTATAAAGTAAAATTTTCTATGTGGAATATGCATAATACGAATATATATATATATATATATATATATATTTTTTTTTTTCAGATTCAAAGTGAACAGATTTAATTAGCTATTTGTTGCTATGACAATTTTTACTGTCATGTTATCTGTAGACATGGTGGTTTTTCATAGTATTCTTGTTCATGCAAAGGCGTAAATGCTATTAGTACATTGGCTATATTGCTGGTTTTATAAGCTGAAATTTGGTTTTAGATTCATTGTTTCACACATTCTACCACTCTTGACGTCGCTTGTTTATGGCAAAGATAACTCTTTTTCCTCAGACCGTGTTTGGAGCTTATAATTATAATTTAGCTTGCTAAATGTACCTTTATCCCCACGTTTCTTAGGACCCACTTGTTTTCCCCACATTCCTTAGGATCCATAGCTTATAAGCACTACAAGACAAGCATTCAGTCCGCATCTTAAATTTTCATGTACAATCTGTAAACTAAGGTGTTCATATGCTGTTGTAGGATGGAAAAACACTGTTCAATGAATTGGAAGTAGTTGAGGGAATGAAGTTGGACAGAGGCTATATCTCCCCGTACTTCATTACAAATCAGAAGAACCAGAAATGTGTTAGTCCCTCTGCTGCTGTTACTGAAAATAAAATGTTTATATTACTGAAAAAATGGAATCCCTGCTGGATGAAAGTCTATTTACAATCTCTCTAACTGCAGGAGTTGGACGACCCTCTCATTCTTATACATGAGAAGAAAATTTCAAACTTAAATGCTGTTGTTAAAGTATTGGAGTTAGCTTTGAAGGTAAATCATTCAAGGCCCTCGATCTGAACTATCAATATTTTAAATCAATATTATTTTGCAGTTGTGTGGTTGATTCTAAGTTGCCATATCTGTCCAGAGGCAAAGACCTCTAGTGATGGTTGCTGAAGATGTGGAAAGTGAAGCACTTGCAACTCTTATCCTTAACAAGCTCCGTGCTGGAATAAAGGTACCTCTACTGCTTTTATGATGGAAAATTGGCTTTCCAGGCAGTTGTGTTGATTTAAGCTTAATTTTAGTAATATATCTGAAATATGTGCAGGTTTGTGCTATAAAAGCTCCTGGGTTTGGTGAAAATAGGAAGGCTAATTTGCAGGATCTTGCTGCTTTAACGGGAGGCCAGGTGAGTAGAGTAGTCTATTTACCGCTTCTACACAATTTTACTTTTCCCACAGCGCTCGTTAATTGGTTATTTTGCCTTTTTAGGTCATAACAGAAGAGCTTGGATTGAATCTGGAAAATGTAGAGTTAGATATGCTCGGCTCTTGTAAAAAGGTAAACTATATTGCCATTTGATGAACTTGGATGATAATACATTTCATTCTCTTATTATGGATCTGCTTTTGAGCTTTCAGAGAGACGAAAAGGTTTTTCTTTTATGTGATTGACGTTTCTTTTCTGCTGTTCATGTTCTAGATCACAATATCTAAGGACGACACTGTTATTCTTGATGGAGCTGGTGAGAAGAAAGCCATAGAGGAAAGATGCGAGCAGGTTTGTGTTGCTTCATTCACAGAACTAATTTTAGCATTTTAGGACTGATCTCCAAACTGGTGGTTAATTAGTTATGATGATATACTTAAATATAAATCTGGTACACAATTTAGAATTCAACCTGTATATCACTATTTTTACAGACCCTCGTCTATACTTTCAGATTAGGTCTGCAATTGAATTGAGTACTTCCGACTACGACAAGGAGAAGTTGCAAGAAAGACTTGCTAAGCTATCTGGTGGTGTAGCTGTATTAAAGGTATAATTTCCTATAGCAGTTCCTACAAGCATTATGAGTTTAGTACTTTACTATAGTAATGTTTTTCATGTCTTTTATGATATGTGATTTAGTGTCTTAATTAACCATACAAATTTTCCCCTGCAGATTGGAGGAGCTAGTGAAGCAGAAGTTGGTGAGAAGAAAGACAGAGTTACAGATGCACTAAATGCCACAAAGGCAGCTGTTGAAGAGGGAATTGTACCAGGTACATTCATATATTCATGTCTCTTCTTGTTCCTTTTGGCCTCTGCTATTATCAGCGATGATATATGCTAAAGTTATTATAATAATGCAGGTGGTGGTGCTGCTCTTTTATATGCATCAAAAGAACTCGATAAATTGCCAACAGCCAACTTTGACCAGAAGATTGGTGTACAAATTATCCAAAATGCGTTGAAGGTATGAATTTCCATTCTCGAGTTTTATAATTAAAATCTGGTCATGAATCTTTTGCGTGTGATTACGGGTTTTCATTAATTTTCATTTCTCGTCTTGTAAATACATGAGCTCATTTGTCCGTTTAACTGACACATTGTGAACTCATTGCAGACACCAGTACATACAATTGCTTCAAATGCGGGAGTGGAGGGCGCTGTTGTTGTCGGCAAGCTGTTGGAACAGGATAACCCTGATCTTGGTTATGATGCAGCTAAAGGTCCGACTTTACATGCATATTTTGTGCGTGTTTTGCAGGTGACTCCAGAGTTTGTTTTATGATTGCTCATGCTCCTTTTACTTGTGTAAACAGGTGAATATGTTGATATGGTCAAGGCAGGAATTATCGATCCATTGAAAGTCATCAGAACTGCACTGACTGATGCTGCCAGGTGAGCTGAAACAGCCGTGATGCAAATCATTTTCGGTCCATTCCATAGATCTATGAAATATGTTTGTGCACGTGTGCACGAATACAAATATTGACTGTTATTTTGTCATCTGCAGCGTGTCTTCTTTAATGACGACAACAGAAGCGATTGTTGTTGAACAACCCAAGGACGAGAAGGCGGCCCCTGAAATGGGCGGTGGCATGGGTGGAATGGACTACTAAAACGTTTAGAAAACCGAATAAAAAATTAAGTTTTTGTGATTTTTTTGATGAGTTGGCATAGTTTGTAATCATAATGAGAAACTAACGAGAACCGGATTAGGAATCTTGGTTTTGAATTGTTTGTCGTGGAAACCCAAGAAGACTCCTTTTTCTTGTTTTTGATGTCGCACATCGACGTCTTTATGTGGGAAAATCCTCTAATTCTTGCTATTCTAATTTGATTTTCTCAATTGCTCTCAGATCATTGAGCTGCATCTTTGTTTGCCATATTTTTAGTTTATGAGCTGCAAAGTGATCCATAAGACTTGTTTGTTATTAAATGCAATTTAGGGGCTTGCTTGAAAGTAAACTAAAATAAACTGACTTGAAAACAGAAGGGAAAAATGGGAAAATGAATGTGATGTAGAGCATCCATGAACATGGTGTGTGCGTATTTTGTAATGGATATTTCAAAGTAAAGATGTAAATGATTAGTGTTTGTGGACCTGATTTGGGTATATAGGGCAAGATTACCTCTCCTATGTTAGTTGTAGCTTTTGAGGATAAGCGATTGTATCAATTGGTATTAAAATTGGAGGTTCTGTATTTAATTATTTGAGGGGAGAATGATGTACATCGTCGGCTTGATTCTTAGTGATTGATTGTCTTTCTAACTATAAATTTTGAAAAGAATATCCTGATAGGATACCCAAGGAAATAAAAGAACGCGAGCTGTTGAGAGGTTTTATACTATCGAGACGGATCACTTATTTTGGGTTATGGACTTATTAGGCCAAAACACGTGTTCTGGTCGTGCGACCCATTAACATACTACTAGCAATGTGGGGGAGAAACATGAGTATCTGAAAAATTGATCCACCCTGACTTTCGTTCCTTTATTCTACTTGTACTATATCTATTCTACTTTCTTAGTTACTCTTGAACTTGAATATTCTTCGATTCAAAACATATTGGAGCTTGAAGTTTAACAACGAGTACACAAATTTGCCCTGTACACACTTGCCAGCATATTTTCTCCCCAACTTTCACCAAATCCAATAGCCAAAAAATTACTCCGACTCACCCAAGAAGACACCACCTAAACCCAATCTTTTACACCTAACAACATTCCTTATACATTTCATGTCATGACAAAAAAAATTATAATAGAAAACTTTCAAGTATTACTAATCATAGCCAAGATATTTGGTTGAAGAGGGGGAAAAACGACATAAAATAAATACTAAAAGCACATGGCTAGAAATGAGCACTCCATAATCTTATCTTTTTATTTACCAATTATTGACAAGCTTGTCATGGACTTCTAGATTTCCATCTAAACTTCGTGAGAATTTGAAATGTGTGATTAAAATTAATTATTGACTTCCGAATTATTCCACCGTCTACCGACCCGGGGCTTAATATATAAAAGGATGTTTAATAGCATTACCGCCCAGTTTTCTCCAACGGTAACCAGTGAATTCCTACTAACGCGCAGCGGGGGTCCGGCCCCATTCTTTCTAGAATCCAAGAAAACTGGTTCAACCCATTTTGTCTTTTCGTATGTTTGTCCCATTGCTTCAATCTTTGTCGACACTCAAAAGCACCTCTCACGCCAACATACTTTTCTATCACAATGGTTTGTGTTTCCATTATTCGTTTCTCTTTTTCAGTTCCTTGTACATAGTATTTTGAATGTTTAATACTCGACCAATTGTCCAAACCAAAATATGTTATTGCTGTTGGAGTTTGTAAATGAGAATGTTTGAGAATACGAGGAACTAAAATATGTACAACTGTTTTGCGGGAGATGTTTGGTAGTGTTAATGGGATGTCATGTCTAGCTAGTGTCGTAATATATACTACAAGAATCAATGCATATGTTATCGTACCTCGAGCAGAAAAGATTACTCCCCTTGGCCTAGACTACAGAGTGAGTAAATCAATCAGATGCGGCTCAAGCAATTTGCAATTTGGGGCCTTCGGAAAAATTATCAATGGAGCCTTTTCGAGAATAATAATATAGAAAAACTAGTATGAGTAAATGATCAGCAATGAAAATTCTATCCGTGAGTGATTCTGATTGAAATGAACATTTGTTTGTAATTCGCGCAAAATTTCTAGAAGCGATTAATGTTGGTGACCACAGACATACATTCTGGATTGATTCTTATCACAACAAAAAACAGGCATGTTAAATAAAAATGAAAATTAGTTTAATTTATTCTCTCTTTGAAAAATCAAAAGTGAGGTGCTTCTGTAGCAGTTTATTTTAATATATAAGGAGCTTCTCTTTCTTGCTGTAGTGTGTGCCACTCCCAAGTCTGAACTATCCGATCACTTGCTGCTCCAGGAACAAGAAAGAAAAGGTCAGTTAATTACAACTATTCAGCTGGACTTTTTTTGAGCTATTTGTATAATTTAATTCTCACATTGTTGTTCTGCTTTGATTCTTGAATAAATTTTATGTACTGAATTGCATTTGTTGTGGACAGTGTAATGAAGAAGCTGGGTGGGTCATTGAAACTAGTCATTGACTGTATATAACGTAAAGAACAATCACAAATTGTGCTTCAAGGTTTACGAACAAATGTTTATGTAGTGTCTAGTGACAATAAGTAGTTTTTGCCTTGTTGATTGAATCTACAGCCTACAGGATGGGGGAGCATGGTGGAACTGATGAACCTACAGTAGTAGAAATTAAATTAAGCGACATTCAAGCTGCTCAATGGGAAGAATTACCCGAATTGTCAGTGCAGAAAAGCACTCAGTGTTCAATAGAAAAGAAGAAGTCTTTACGAGCCCGTTATTCTTACGGCATGGTTTTCTTGATAACCAATCTTATAGCTTGGCTCTTTCGTGACTATGGAGAAAAGGCTTTACCAATATTACATTGTAAGTCAGACTTCTACCACATTGTTAATGAATAGATTTTCTTGTTAATAGGATTGTGAATTATTCAATTTGTCCAAGATGTAGAGATATATATACTAATATCTATATAAAATGAGGCCTTTTTGCTTCCTTCCTTTTCTTTGTTTTGTGACGTTTCAAAGTCTTTTCGAAGGGTTATTTAAGTACGTTTAACGGATCTAAATTTTTTTATAATGTAATTTTTGGCGATGGCAGTTCTCATCCATTCATTCCTTTGAACTTTTTCGCTGCAGATACAAAAGCTTGTGGAATAGAGGAAGGATACTGTTACCGTACAATGGGAGTTCTTCGTGTGAGTTTAGGATGCTTTGTATCCTTATAGCAAAATCAACAGTACCTTTCTTCTTGTAATTAAATTCTACATATATGTTCCTTACACAGTCGACCAGCGCACGAATTTCAGAAATTTATAGCTTATGATTCAAGTCTCTCTTGCTTAACCATTACAAAAACAAACTAAGCATTGTTTCCAATAAATCTGGGGTCGTCTACATGAAATCTGTTCTGCCACTGTTTGATTTGTCAAGCTTCCTTGATGTATGATCTAGATATTTTTCTTCGTAATGTTTCTTACAACATTTAACACAAGAAAATTACATGAAGCTCCCAATGCTTGGCATTCTGGATGGTGGGCACTGAAATTCCTTATATTGACGATATCATTGGCGATTCCATTCTTCATTCCCTCGTATTACATTCAAATCTATGGTATGTCTGACAGTAAAAAATACAACTCCTTGAGTTTTCTTAAGGAAGCATTATGTTGGTAATTACTGAAGTTGTAACCATAAAGCTATCTTCAAAACAATATGGAAATTGTCTCTTGAACTCCCATTCTTCCTTTCAAAAGTGTTGTCCCATCTTTTACTCCGCTACTGTCCTATTATGTAAAAGGTTGTTCCTGTCCCTTTTGCAGGTGAACTTGCTCGTGTTGGTGCAGGGTAACCTTCAAATCCTTTACAAGTTCCTGATTTATCCCTTTATCAGCATTACTGATACTCCAGACTCAAAAGAATTGTCTCGTGTTACAGTGCATAAAAAGTAAATGATAGATGAGGAAGAACGAGTCAATTTTGTATTTAACTCATGGTGCAGGGTTTTTTTGATTCTCCAGCTCATAAGTGTCATTCAGTTCATCACCTGGTGGAATAATTTTTGAATGCCTGATGACAGAAATAAATCAAGGTACATACTTTTGCATTTCTTTAAACTATATACTTTCGATAATTCGTTGAAGAGGTGTACTACATAAAAGATCTAGGATTTTGGCGCATTTACCCTTTTTCTTAAAATTTTCTATGTCAGCTGTTCCCTCGGATTATTCATGTCGACACTATTTTATATAGCCTCTGTCTGTGGCCTGGTGGTGATGTACATGCTTTACGCCTCAAAACTATCGTGCACTCTAACATATTCTTCATCACTTGGACTGTGATTTTGCTTGTTGTAATGATGATTATATCGTTGCATTCTAAGGTAAATTCATTTCGTGAAGAAGAAAAAATATCATCAAGAAAGATGATTTTTATACCTATCATAAAAGTCTTTTGCATCTCATAAGTGACTGTTGGCATGATCAAGACAGGTGAATAGAGGCCTTCTCTCTTCAGGGATCATGGCGTCTTACGTTGTGTTCCTTTGTTGGACTGCTATCAGAAGGTAATGAATCCTCATATATTTGTATTCTCCATCGAGTCTTCTCTTGTATTACGTAGAAAACACGCACTATATGTTCAATGTCATCAAAAGATCAGGTGAGGACTTGATGAAATTGCCAAATGCTGCATAGCATGTATTTTCCACTTGGCACTCGTATATCTATCCTTAAATTTTTCTGTACTCTCCCTCCGTCCCCAACCAATAAATATTAACATTTCTTTAATTACTTTTTGAGATCTATCGACACAAAAATTCATGTTACACTTTGTTATATATTGAAAGCTTAATTACCTTACATGAAACATAGCACTCGAATGCATTCTTTCTTGTAAAGCACGTTCTCCATTGAACTTGAGATTATACTTCTATGCGTTCTAATTTTTTTCCCATTTGGTGAAATTTAATGACAGCGAGCCAGCCAGTGAAAAATGCAGCCGTCAGAAACAAGAGAATGCACGTGGTGGTTGGACAACTGTAATTGTAAGACTTCACTCTCTTTGATTTTCATCTTCATTTTCTTCACACCGAAATCTATCATTCAAACAATTTACGAAAACTTTTGAATTTTTTTTTTTATTAGAAAAATTACCAGTGATAAATTTTTTTATGAAGGTGTTTTTACTGGACTTGAGTGGTTCTTGTCTTTTCTCGACTTCATGTAATTCTTTCACAAGGACTCATCTGTAATCTGTTCCGTGCTATCTTTGATTCTGCTTCTGCTTATAGGGCTTCCTCATTGCTGTATGTGCAATTGTCATGGCTACATTTTCCACGGGGATTGATTCGCAAACATTTCGGGTGATTTAAGCTTCTTCCAACAAAGATAAAAGAAAAAATTAAATGCAAAATAAAGAGTGATAAAATTTTCATTTTGCTTGATGTAGATGTATTATGTTAATTTCCTAAGACACAGGCGGACTCTTTTCTTGTTACATTTCCAGTTTCGAAAAGTTGAAGTTCAGTTAGAGGATGACATACCATATAAATATGGATTCTTTCATGTCGTATTTTCCTTGGGGGCAATGTATTTCGCGATGTTATTCATCAGTTGGAATTTAGAAAGCTCGACAAGAAAGTACGTTATAAATGTTCTTAAAACCCTTTTGAAACTTCCTGGATTGTTCCTTTATTAACCTGTTCTCTATATCAGATGGAGCATTGACGTTGGCTGGGCTAGTACGTGGGTGAAGATCATTAATGAGTGGTTTGCAGCCACCATATACTTTAAGTTCAAGAATGTGCCATTTTGTATGAGCATCGATGTATTTTTCCGTAAGAATCAGGGTTTATATTGTCAAACCATCTCATTCAAAATGTTAAACCAATAAGAACGGGTAAAAATTAGTTTCTCATCGCCTATACAACTGATCTTCCAATTTTGCGCTTTGAGTTCTAATTTTACAGTGCAATGACTTTTAAATCCGATTATCATGTAGATCTGTGAATGCAGTGTGGAAACTGATTTCTCCGGTTGTGAGGCAGAACAAGATCACGAACCATGAAGTGTCCATAGAGGAAGTAAATAAGTCAGCTGCAGCATGATTATGTTATGTGATGTACAATGTGATCTAGTCATCTTCCCATTACTTGTTTGGCTAAGTTTTTAAGCTGCTTATTTACTGTCTTACTACAGCAGTAAATAAACCAAGAAGCAGTGCTGCTTATGAGCTTAGCCAAACATTCTATCTATTCTTTTTCCAATGATGATGATGAGGTGGTCAAGCTTCAATCTGCAGGCCCAAGTAGAAACAAATAATGGTTTTTTTTTTCGTTTTTTTCCTCCAACTATTTACAATTCGAAATATGTCCAGTTTGTGAAATGCATATTCTAATAAATATTTGGTTGTGCATCAATGATCTTCCAAGTTTATTGAAAATAATGCTTAGTTTGTTCTGATTAACTCTGAATCTAAGTCGCCAAGTAAATGTACATTTTTGCTTCTGCGCACGATGGTCGCCAAGTAGTGTACATCTTCGTACGCTCTCAAGCATCACTTTATTCACAAATATGGCATGTGTAGCCTTAATAAGGGAAGGTGGAATAAGCAAATATGCCTATTAGTTAAGCTTCATGCCACTGAAAGATGATCATAACTTGAGTATAGTAACAACTTATGTTTATACAGGAATGATCATCTATTCTTATGAATATACAAACTCGACCAGGACACACCATTTATATCATTATATGATTGCCAATTGCCGAATCAAATGGCGCTGATGTTCACACGATGAAGCACAGTAGCTTGATCTAGCCCATAAAGTGAATCGATCATGTGCATTCGCAATGAAGCTGGACCTTTAGCCATGTCCATACCTATTTCACTGGCAACACCAAACACGGACATTGCAGACGCAGTGGCTTCAAATGCTCGTGATGGATCGATTGCTACAAATGCAGCGATTAGGGCAGTGACAGAGCATCCCGTTGCTGTAATCTTCTGCAACATAGAAACCCCGTTTTTGGCACCAACGACCCGTTGACCGTCTGTAACAATATCAACAGCTCCAGATACAGCAACTATACTTCCACTTACTTCAGCCAGGGATTTTGCTGCTTCAATAGCATCTGTTGATTCATGCATGCTGTCTGCCCCCTGCAAAAGGAATAGGAAAAGGAAAAATGAAATGAGATAAATGTGCTTCACTTTCTGTATGTGCAAATAACAACAGCAACAAACGAAGCCTTAGTTTCTGTGAAGAATATTATAAAGTGTATACAATAAACTTGTTTTTATTACAAAGTAAAAGACCCTATTCATGGGGCTATAAATAA
>CAIGRT010132372.1:0-12777 GCA_903798405.1 Fraxinus platypoda
TGAATTCCTGGCTCCGCCCCTGCTTACGGCGAACAGTTCCAAGCCTTCAGCGATTATAATTCTAGTAAAAAATCATGAACGTGGCATCAGTTGCCATGTTGCTTTTACGAGAGCATCTTCCTAGTCAGATATACAATCTTTTTCTCCAGATTCATGTAGCATCAAATAAACCAACCCCTTGGGGCTCAGATATTTTGATTTGCAAGGCTTTTCGAGGCCAAGTGAATTTTGTCATTACCACAACTTTTCTTTACATAACCAAATTGCATTTAAAACATGCTCATAACTAAGGTAACATATCAATATTACATAGAGAATTTTTCCCCTTAAGAAGGAAAAGCAAATGATTCAAGTTCTTTATCCAGCACATTAGGATATAGATCAGCCAAAGTTGCCAGTAGGTCAATTGGAAACTAAATCAGCAACAAATCAACCTATGTTCTCTAAAATAGTAAAATAAAACATTACTGCAGTGGTATAATAAAACACCTAGCACCATGAACACAAACAAGTAATTACCAAATGAAAAGCAAAAAGCAAATAGGTGGATAAATTTACCAGGCAAGATAAGTAGGTCCACTTCGAAACGCATGAACATTGAAATGAATGGTCACACAGTGTACTCTGTATTCCACTAGTATCATAGTCCAATCTCTCTGATATTTTCAACAAAATGTACACATCATTACTAGAGATCTTCTTGTTGCATATAAATGAAAAGGTAGTTAAATAAGTCAAGAAGATGCCTTAAGGAAAAAAGAAGATGAAAAAGTACAGAGCACCCACACAATTTTAATTATGCATACAGATAATGAGCATATGCTAGCAAGGTAGACAGACCAAGACAAACCGGGCAAGTGGGCAATTCAGCAAATTCAGATGGAGGAGTATTGGCAATTTCTGCTGACGTGGTATACTGAACTGATTGGGCAAAATACATATGGCAAACCTCAACCTGGAAATTCAATCAAATTATTAAAATAAAATTTGAAAGACAGCATTCATTCTAAGAGCAAATGAATGCATGTTTGCAGTATTAAGATCAGACAGTACCTCAGACGGCTTGAATTTTTTGCCATTGAAATTTAAATAAAACCCATCAGCAGAAAACTGATTTTCTAACCTGATCAACACACTGTACCTATCCTCCACTCCATCATTTCTGTTCCGATGCACAGAAAAAAAAAAACACAACTAAGCAAGCTAATATTCAAAATGTGGATAATAAACAAAAACATCAGAAAGAAGGAAGAAAGAACGTGTACATATTGATGTGCCCAAGAGCCCAAAAAAAAAAAAAAAAATCACTTCCATCAAGAAAGAGTTAAGTTCTGCCTCATATAACTCCAATCCATTTAGGAAGTGAGGAGTTATTTAGGCGGTATTATTCTAATATTTTTCAAATATAAAATTCCATTTCAAACATGTGGAGTAGAAAATGTTGTATTTCCCACGTGTTCCTCGTTTCCATTATGTGCTAACACAAACTTGAGAATTGGCAAGATTCATATCCAAAAATCTCTTTTCAATAAGGTGCTAACCAACAATTCGTCAAAACTTGAAAATTACCCTTCAAGCCTTTATAAAGTTCTTGGCCTTGTCATATTTTGGGGTTAAGCCTTATTGCTTCTAATGACATGAGTCTCCATGGACTCAAAACTCAAGCGATTGGAATTACGTACATGATTATGCAAGGAAAGACAATGAAGGTCTGTGCATCTCAAAATTAGGAGAACTTTTGCCTTCCAAATAAAAAGTTATCACCCGATAAGATTATAATGCGAATATTATCATTCAATAACTTAGGAGAAAAAAGGAAAATAAAGGCTGTAGCAAAAAAATAAAAATAAAAATAAAAAATCCCAAGGCCCGAACGAGAGCAGAAGCAGCATGGCAAGTATTCTCATAAAAGAAAGAAAGAAAGGGAAATGATATTCATATTCAAAAAGGGAAATGCATAAATCAATGCAAAGAAGACTATTTTCCATTGAGTTAACCAATCTAACTTCCAACCTTCGAAGGTAGAGGTAGTAAAAGTACAGTGAATTGAAAAAGTTTTTAGTAATGCCAAATACAAAGACTTCCATACCAGTGGACCTAGGATATCTCTCAATTTGATTTACCATTTTTTATTGCAATTACATCAATAAAATAACTATTTACGCGTAGGACTATATAATTATCTTAAATTAGTTGCACTACATGAGATGTCATATTATTGTAAAGATAATTCCAAATGCAACTTAGTGCTCGATGACATATTATTATAACTAAAGATGTTTAAAGTACGAGTGCAACAATATATCGAAAACCTCAATCGACGTCTCAAAATATAAGATTATCAAGTAATTATTTCTTAGTTATCAACATTTCATTCAACGGAAGTAAACACTGCGCCTTGCTCATACATCCAAAGCAACATCTTGATATCTAAAAACTTTATCGAAATAAATACAAATCTGGTTTGTTACATATATATATAAACAATAATAGTGCATGCCCATTGGTTTTTCAGCAAATTTCTCATGAATTCACCTATATTACAATGGCGGTATGCACACAAAGAAGGATATTCATGTATAAACTTCAAAATACACTAACAAAAACATCTAGAGTAGAGAACTGCCCTTCCATTGCATGTGTGAACATATTTAAGAATAAGATTATTGCAGAAATCAGCCTTCGAATTTGCTCTATAGAATGGTAGTGGATGGCTGAGGTGCCTCTTTCAAAAAACTTTCTTCAATAGTCAATTTAACGTCAATTAAGAACAACCACGAATGAAAACTTAGTAGTCCATTTCAATTGCACATCCGCGGAGTAAAATGCATAATAACAGCCATGAAGGCCAGTCCTTATCTTTTCTCATATATATTGTAGGTTGTACAGATGGAGACCAAACTTTTTAAATTCAATCAAATGTTAATATTTATGACTAACAACAGCAATGACACTTCGGCAGTGACTAGCCCATTTCCACTTGAGTCATTTAGGGTTTAACAAACCTTTTAATGTTAAATTATGGTTCAAACATGTTCACAATAGAATAAGTCAGCAAATTTATTGTACATCATGCATCCTATGATGTTCTGTGCTCTGCTATCTCGCCAAAGTGTCATTAATTCACTAGGCACACTGAATACACGCTTCTGCATCATATAAATTCAATTATTGCCTTTCTTTCCATATATACATACACGCTCACATAGGATATGCAGTAGAGAACTTGAAATAAAGGTACTTGAAGAAGAGGATTTAGAGATGTGAGGGAGGTAGGATTCGCAGAAGAGGAAGAAGTCATCTGGGGAGAAATAGTTGGGCACAGCCACCACAAAAAGTATGGTTGAGCGGGCACTTGGATTGGACAAGGTGATACCGGTGGAGGTGTGTGAAAGTTTCCGAAAGAGGTGGATGACGCCTTTGAGTTCTGCCGTCTTCAAATTGTTAGGGTTCTCAGGGGTAACGGAGGTGACGGATGTGTTTAAGGGGTTGAGGGAAGTTCACAGTGTGGATTTTGAGGGTAAACATCTCTCTTCGATCTTGAGAGGAAAGCGCAAATTGTTGCTTGCCTAAATCAAATGTCTTGCAAAGTCTTGAGATATTTTTGGTCTATTTCGAACATATTCATTAAAAAAATTATGAAGTCAGTTGAATTTTGGCAAGAGATCATACTGTATCTCCACCTGAAATTTGCCAGCAAAAAACAAATTCATTTGTTTTGGTAAATTTGACTTATGTAGGCCATCTAACTTACAGGTATGTTGATCCTTCAACTTTAACTTTATTGATCATCCAACTCATGTGTTTAACTGTAAGTTGACTATTCCTTCTGTTATCGTTAGACAAACTAGTGAAATTTGTAACCTAGCTTGTGGAATTCGTGACCTAGCCCACATAATGAGGCCAATCTGCCACAGCGGAAGACTCACTTTTTTCAAAAAAACTAAACATGTGATTCATATTTTTTAGCACCTAGCAAAATTGTGTTGCTAAAACATAAGTTGGGTCACAAATTTCATTGGCCAGTTCGCAAATTTCGAGAGTTTGATAATGGTTTTAGACGGAAGGGTCAAACTATTATTTTACTAACTCAAAACATATAGAAATTGAGTGACCACATGAATTACACAAAAATGAAAAGTAGAGATATCAAGGTGTAGTCTAGTATGTGTAGTTGAACTTGAGAAATTCAAGGAGATAGTATTCCAAACTACAATCAAGATTCAAACGGTAATTGAGAAAAATTGACAGATGTTCTATACACATATTAAATGAAAATTGAATTGAAATGTTCTTCCAAAACTATTTAAAAGGTGCAAGAAAATAATAGTATTTCCATCAAGAGAGATCTCGACAAAAAGACAAGATCATCTGACAGTTCCTCTCTCCACTTGTTAGATATAAAAAGCTTTATTTATAAGATTCTTCAAAATACCTAAAATAGTTACCTATTATTACGTACTTGATTATGTGAGGAGTGACCAGTCAAGGTCCATGAACCCAAGGATAAGAGAATTTTCTCCTTCCAAGGAAAAAGTGAACACCTCATAACAATAGTGTGTGAATATTATCATTCAAAAAACTAGGAACCTGCATCCCCTTTCCAGGAGTGTTAGTAGTGCTTGTGATTGAGGGGGAATGGAAAAAGGTAAACAAAAACCATAGCCAAAAGCAAAGGATTCCCAAGGCTCGGACGAGAGCAGAGGAAACAAGGGAAAAGTAAGGACAACGATATTTGAATTCAAAAAACTAGGAACCACTACTTAAGAAAAATGAATAAATCAACGCAAAGAAGACTATTTTTCAACTGAATTAACCAATGTGAATTAATTTCTAAATTCCATTATTCGAAGGCATACGTAGTAAAAGTACCGTGAATTAAAGAAAGTCCTCATTAATACCACATAAAAAGACTTCCATATCTGTGGGCCTGTGATATTTCTCAATTTAAATTGATATTTGATTTACCACTTTATTCAATTAAATCATTAAGATAACTATTCAAGTGTAGGATTAAATAATATCTTTTTAAATAGTTTCAGTTCATGACATGTCATATTATTTTTAAAGATGACTTTAAATGCAACTAATGGAGATCAAATTAGATATGCTATATGAAGACTTTTCAAGTTTAGATTCTCATTTTAGGAAAAGTAACTAGTTTAATAAATTTTCTAGTATTTTTATTAATTGCTTCCTACTTAAATTAGATTAGTTTAATTCTTATATAAAAGGGACTTGAGCATTGTAATAATTAGACTTGATTATTCAATAAAATACAATTTCCTCTCCCACGTCTGTTTTCTCTTCTATCTCCCCTCTCTCTCTCTTCTTCTCCTCTTCCCCTTTCTTCTACATCTTCTCCACAGTCCTCTATATCTCCCCCCTTTCTCCTTCTTTCCTTTATCCTTCTTCTACAAGTCTTGTTCATGTTCGATAGTGTTCTACGTGGGCAACTTTGACGACAAATGAGGCCTCAAAATATAAGATTATCAAGTAATCATTTCTCTATTATCAACATTCCATTCAAAGACGTGACTCGTATGTACAGAGCAATATTAAAAACTAATAATATCCTAACATCTAAAACTTTATTGACACGAATAAAACTTTGGTTTACGTGTTATATGCATAAACAATAATAGTTGTGCCCAAAGAATTTTCAGCAAAATTTCTCATGAATTGGTCACTATCATACAGAAGCATGCACAGGAAAGAAAGTCTTGCAACTATGCTATCTATTGATATTGCAACTGCGCTAATAAGGGCATCAGATTTCTCTGTATGTGAATTTTGGAGCACGCACCTATAACTTCAAAATACACTAACAAAAACATTTAGGAAGTAAAGGGACATTTCCACTGCATGCATGAACATGTTAAGAATGTGAATTACTTCTGAAAAATCGGCATTTGCATTTGCTCTATAAAAATAGGTACTGGAAGGATGAGGCACCTTTTTTGAAAATTTTCTTTAATAGTCAATCTATCTTAATTTAAAGTAAGACCAACCATGGCGACAAAATTAGTTGTCCATTTCAATATCATATTCATAGAGTCAAATGCATAAGAACGGCCATGAAGGTAGTGACTGAAAAAAAAAAAAAAAGGATTCTGCCTTTGGATATAGTTTACATCCCTTATTCCCTAAACATTTTTAGCAGCCATAGTACATCATTTGCATTCCAATTAGCATTTACTTTAACTTATCAGTAAAATGCTAATTCTTATATGCATGTTAAAAAATCTGAACGAAAAATCGTGGAGTGTTCTCACATACCACATGGAAATAAATAAATAAATAAATAAAATTGAGAAGATATATCTACCTAGCCACATTGTTCATGCAGAATTTACCTCTACCAGAAATACATTTCTAGCCTATTTCAACTTGAGTCAGTTAAGGTTTAGGGTTTAACATATTAGGAACACGTAAGTGCTTCTGCCTCGAATAAATCCATTTATTAACTTTCCTTCATATGTGTACACTCACAGACATGATATAAAGTGAAGAAATTGAAATAAAGGTACCTGATGAAGAGGATTTCAGTGAACTGCGGGAGCTCGGATGCACAGAAGAGGAGGAAGTCATCTGGGGATAAATAATTCGGCACGGCCACCACGAAAAGTAGTGTTGATCGGGCGTTTGGATTGGCCAAGATGTTGCCAGTGGGGTTGTGTGAAAGTTCCCGGAAAAGGTGGGCGACGCCTCTAAGTTCAGCCGGCTTCAAATTGTTCGGGCTCTCCGCGGCGGAGGAGGTGCTGGAGGCGACGGTGGTGTATAAGGGTTGAGGGAAGTCCACCGTGTGAATTTTGAGAGTAAACATATCTTCAGAGGAAATTGGTAACTGGAAATTGTTGTTTGAAATCAAAAATTAAGAAATCAATTGAATTTTGGAGGTTTATTGAACAGATTAACTGAAATAATTTATGAATTCAGTTGAAATTTGCCGGCAAATCAAGAACAAAAATAGCTAATTGAATTACCTTAGGCCTTGTTTGTCCCATTTTCCAAAATTCATTATTCTCTTATCTTTTACAATATTTTCCAAATAAATAATATTACATGCAATTTCAAACTTTTTCTTTACTCTTTATCCATATATTTTTCGAAAAATACTATTCTAAAATACATTTTAAACAAAGAAGGGACTAAATCATGCACATATTCAATATTTGTATCATCAGTGTCATTTTATAAAAGGACTAATGTCACACTTTGAAGTTAATTGATATTTTTTATTTTAAAAAGTCGCATTGCTGACTACGTACGGTGATTGAAAGTTTTGCGATGACCAATAAATATGATACTCCTAATACACGATTCTTCCTATCTTTCACAGCGAGAGTTCGAAAGCAAGAATTGAGAGATCGATTAGACTTTATTTTTTTCTACCTCAGATCGAACATGAACTCTATTTACATTAAATTTACATTAGGATTCATTATTTATGTATCATCGATTCTTCATATTTTTTATTTCGCATATTGATTTGCACTTACGCCTAGCCTATATTCTTCCGCTCTTCATGTACAAACTTGATATTTGCGATCCCAAATAAGATCAATTCATAATCATGTGATCTATTTGTACCAGATAAGAATGGCTATAACACAAAATATACTTTTAAATAATCTATTTTATTAAGGAAGAAGGAACCGATTCTAAAATAGTTTTAGTAACCGCATGTTAGCACAAGGATAGATCTTATAACTTTCGTGATGTGCCTCTTTGAGTTGCTTTCTAGTATCATAAATATGATATTTCAGTGTTATAGATTTAATCTGATCATCTGAAAAGTTATTTTAGCTTGAATTAGAGGTCTCGAGGAGTAATCTAGTACTTGAGTACTACGGGATTAATATGATCCCATCTAGAGGCTCCTGAAAATTTATTTCGGCCATCGGATGGGTCACGACGATTCAATCTTGAAGTTATCACAATAATTGTTATTTTTTTTTTTTTCTANATATGGCCTTTTTTTTTTTTTTTTTCTAGAAGCCAATAAACATAAAGTTATCGTCGAAAATTGAAACGAGATAGCATGAACTCCTCTCGAGAAGATTCGAAGTAAACAATAATATTAACACGAAATATCAATTCAATAGGCGCTAACTTTGTTCTAAAGATTATAAATATGGATGAGACAATTTTACAATTTTTATAATTTTTTTCAACATTTTGACATTCGAGATTTGATCTTAAATCAACCAATTAGAAAAGTAAGAAAACAACACAATTACGTCAACAGATGGATCTATCATGGAAACTGACTATTCGCAAGTAAAAATAAACCTTAAGGATTAAGAAAATGTCATTATCCGAACCGTTCCGGTCCGGCCGGAAAATACATTATTTTTGAAAAAATATTTAATATATACGGAAAATACCCTCCAAAAGAAGGCCGGCAAAGCTCTTATCAGTCTCCACGCGTTTCGTCTTCAGTTTCTCTCTCTGAATTAGTCCAGTATCACAAGGCTGCACTTCTTGAACTCTTCACTCTATATATAACGTATATACACAACCATATATATATATATATACACTCACAAACGTTCGTTTATATGTATATATTTGCGTGCGTATATACTGGTATCGAAGAACACGCCGTTAGTGGCTGTATCGGGAGATCAGTCGGTTCCTGTGTAGATCGCAGTGTTTACAGCTCCGATCACTGAAAAAGGACCCAGTCTTCGTAAGTCTTCTTTTTTTTCTTTTGGGCTTTGTGTGTGAAATGAATATGTATACATACACTATCTTGTGTATAGGATGATCGAGAAATGACTTTATTTTCAAGCGAATTTCAATTTTGATTCAAGTGATGTAATGGATATACATGTGATTATGTATTTATCGGAACAGATCTCGATTTTATAATTCGTCCATCAATGTGCCCATAAGAAGAAGTCAAGAGTCAAACGTTTTTTATGTAGATGTAGGACTGATTTTATGTTTTAATGTATATCAAGATATTTTAGTATTGATACTCACGTTCAACTGAATTTCGATCACAGGGCGTACCCACACAATTTAGAAAACGGATTGGGGTTGTGGTATATATCAAGATTTGAGTGATATCAATATTTGGGTAAGTAGTTTATACGATGGCAGCAAGTACGATCAGAAAGGCAATTGGGGCAGTGAAGGATCAAACAAGCATTAGTATAGCCAAGGTGGCTGGCAATGTTGCGCCTGACCTTGAGGTCTTGATTGTGAAAGCCACGACCCATGACAACGAACCTGCAGATGAGAGATATTTAAGAGAGATACTGAATTTGACTTCCTATTCAAGAGGGTATGTCAACGCCTGTGTTATTGCAATTTCCAAGAGATTGAGCAAAACCCATGATTGGATTGTGGCATTGAAGGCCTTGATGTTGGTTCATAGGCTGTTAAGTGATGGGGACCCAATTTTTGGACAGGAGATAATGTATGCCAGTCGGAAGGGGACAAGAGTTCTAAACATGTCAGATTTTCGAGATGAGGCCCACTCGAATTCGTGGGACCATTCAGGGTTCGTGAAGAGCTATGCACGGTATTTGGATCAGAAGCTCGAGTTTATGGTGTATGAGAGGAAATTGAATGGTGGTGATTACGAGAAGAAGAGATATCAGGATGAGTACGGAGAGTTTAGGGATGAACCTGGTTATGGAATGAATAGGCCAAGGTCTTATGGTGATCTGAACAGCTCACAAAAGGAGAGGAATGAAGTGACACCTGTAAGGGAAATGAAGCCAGAGAGGATTTTGGAGAGGTTCAATCAATTGCTTATGCTTCTTGATCGTTCATTATCTTGTAGACCAACAGGTTCTGCAAAGAACAGTAGGATGGTAATTGTAGCACTATACCTGGTTGTGAAGGAGAGTTTTAAACACTACGCTGATATATGTGAGGTGTTGGGCATTTTGTTAGATCGGTTTTTGGAAATGGAATATGTTGAGTGTGTTAAGGCTTTCGATGGTTATGTTAGTGCGGCAAAGATGACTGATGAACTTTCCAACTTTTATAATTGGTGCAAGGATACAGGAGTTGTGAGGTCATCGGATTTCCCAGCATTGCATATAATTACTGACAAGCTTTTGGGGACTCTCGAAGGGTTTTTGAGGGAAAAGGCAAATAGGCCAAAGAGCCCCGAGAAAAGAAGAGAAGCTACTTACTCTCAAATTAAAGAGGATGACGCACCAAACATGAATGAAATAAAAGCACTTCCTCCACCAGAGCATTACGGTCCTCCACTCGCACCACAGCCCCAATCCGTACCACAGACTCATCAAGTGACCGAAGAACTAGTGAATTTGAAGGATGATGGAGTATCAGCTGATGAACAGGGCAATAAATTGGCATTGGCTTTGTTTTCTGGTCCTGCTGCTAAAAATCCAAACGATGCATGGGAAACGTTCCAGACAGATGGAGCGACTGAAGTGACTTCAGCATGGCAGAATCCAGCTGCTGAGAGTGGTATAGCCAACTGGGAGTTAGCCTTGGTCGAGTCATCTAGCAATTTATCAAAACAGAAGGCTCATTTAGGAGGTGGTTTTGATTCACTGTTGTTGACTGGTATGTATGATCAGGGGGCTGTGAGGCAGCATGTAAATATTTCTCAACTGAGCGGTGGGAGTGCAAGTAGTGTTTCATTGCCTGGAACAGGCAAAAGTGCGACACCCATGTTGGCATTGCCCGCTCCTGATGGGACATTCCAACAAGTCGGGCAACAAGATCCGTTTGCAGCATCTCTATCTGTGCCACCACCATCTTATGTTCAAATTGCAGATATGGAGAAGAAACAGCATCTTCTCACACAGGAGCAGCAGCTTTGGCAGCAATACGCGAGCAATGGGATGCAAGGCCAATTGGGCTTGGCCAAGGTAGCTGGCAATGCTGGTTATTATGGTGCTGGAATGTCCTATGGAATGCCCCAAGTTACTGGCTTAGGACAGTCTGTGGGTTATTACCACATACCATTCTGAGTCAGACTCTCGATAATGTTCGTATTGAAGCCCCTGCCCTTCTTATTTCTTATGGGTATTATCTACTATGCAACTTTTTTTTAAAGAAAAAATTGACAATTTTGCAAAATAAGTGTGAAATCAGGGTAAGGAGATTATTCTGCTAAACGAAATTATCATTTTTGAATCGCGTCATGTGTAAAAGATAATCATCTATGTATTGCGAAAGAATATAGTTTTAATTATTTTGGCTAATTTAGATTTAGACTTCTCCCTTGTGAATAGTCTACTCATGACTAGTTTTGAGTCAATCTAGAGAAGAGATCAACTGAGATATTTTTATACTAGACCGAGTCTCTTTAGTACGGCTGCTGATTCTGATTGGCCTTATGACTTGTTCATATGTGCTTTGGTCGCAATATGAGAAAAAGAATGTCATGTGCACGTGTATAATTTGTTCTCTCTCTCCGTAGGAGACGTCATGCCATAGATGACTGAATCTACGAGTACGGTAGTGATTGATAGTAACAATTGCGACATTTTCCCTTTGAATACATTATCTCATTGTTTATCATGTTCGGAGAAGATTGTAAATAGTATTGACTTAGTTAAATGTTCATCCAAGATGGTCATAGAGCTCAACTTAACTCCCTTTGTAGTCGCTCATTTTGGTCAACATCTGTCATTGGTGCGGAAGCGTTACGAAATTCTTATAATAAGAATTGAAAATTAGAATTATATTGGAATAATTTTGTTTTGTATTGATATATAATTGATTGATTGATTAAAAAGTATACAATACTCCTATATTTATAGGCAAAATTATCTCTAATCATATTAATAAAAGGAAATTAAATTCTAAAAGGAAATAAACTAATCCTAATCTAAACAAGATTTAAGAATAAACCTATTATAACTAGAAAATGAAATTAGAAAAGATAATTTTAAAAATGCAAACTTCTAGATAAAGTGAAACTTTTAATTGTAGTTGTAATGTACTACATCAATCCCCTCCACTTGAATAAAACTCGCCCTCGAGTTTTGTGGTTGCAAGGAAAACTCATATGGAGGAAAATACTCGAAGATATCAACAACATTGAAAGTATCGGAAATGTTCATATCAGCTGGAAGGTCAACTTTGTAAGCATTATCACCAATCTTTTGAAAAATGCAAAAATGACCAATCTTCTTATCTTTAAACTTATTGTAAGTGCCAACAGGAAAACGATTTTTANTAAGCATTATCACCAATCTTTTGAAAAATGCAAAAATGACCAATCTTCTTATCTTTAAACTTATTGTAAGTGCCAACAGGAAAACGATTTTTACGGAGATGGATCATCACCAAATCACCTTCGTTGACCAGCTTAAGGCGTTGATGTTGGTCTGCACCAGTCTTGTAACGAATATCAGCATCTTCTAAATTTTGTTTTACTTCGTGATGAATTCTTTTGAATACGTTCAGCAAACTCTTATGCATTAGAATTGACATTCGGAAGTCAAATCAAATCTACTGTATGCCTTGAAACACTAGTGTAAACAACTTCAAATGGATTCTTCTTGGTGGATCGATTAAGCATACTATTAAAAGCAAATTCAATTTGTAGAAGGGCAACATCCCACTACTTTGGTTTATCTCCACTAATTGCTCGAATCATATTGCTAAGAGTTCGATTAGCCACCTCCGTTTGTTCATCTGTTTGTGGATGACTCACGCTACAAAACTTTAAAGAAGTGTCAAATATTCTCCACAATGTCCTCCAAAAATGACTTAGAAACTTGACATCTCTATCAGAAGTTATAGAACGAGGAATGCCGTGTAGGCGAACGA
>CAIGRT010132395.1:0-16358 GCA_903798405.1 Fraxinus platypoda
ATTTATTAATGGAAAAAAAAATTTCTAAATTTTGCGGGGGCGAGTCAAAATATTTGCAGGAGCGAAACTGAAAAATACATTACAAATTAACTAGGAATAGTGAACCAGCGGACAATGTTGGGGGGCGGGGGGCTATCTCCGTCTCTGTTGGCAATACCAGATGTCTTCACATATAAGTAAGGTTACTGTGTAATAAAATATAAGATAGTTAAAATGTTTTCAAGTAAACACCAAGAAACAAAGGGAGAAAAAAGAAAATGTAAGCATTACCTGTGCTTTCAACTTTCCTTCAATACCATAACTATGCATCAAGAACCATTTGTAGAAATCCAATTCAATACATATCTGAAGGGTATTAATGTATAAGTATGGTTGTCTATTAGCATCAGGATGAAAGTAGACGTAGAAAGTATTGATTACAACAAATGTCCACTGCAATCTTTCGTCTGTATATAGTCATCTTGTCTGGAGAAACTGATTATATCGGATATCCAAAAATGAAGCATTCTATATATTTCGGCAAAAAAATTACACAGTTTAGCTTATGGAAGAGAAAGTTTTATATTAGAATAAATTAGTCGTAAACATAAATATAAAATTAAAGTGAGGTTAGAAAGAAGTAAATAATATTTATCCATTATTTGCACAAGGCATGTAGGGTATGATGTCTATTTCCATCCGTTTGTTTCTATGTTTCCTTGTAGTTGGGTTGATGGAAACCTCTGACAATAACAATGATTGGAACACATTGAATACTATATTTGCATGCGCCATGACCTGTTGTGTTGTATGAATACTGTGGCTACAATCATATATTTGAAATTTCCATTTTTGGAAATTCACAAGAAAGAGATACTAATTGTTGCCTGATATGAACATGGAATTAATAAATAATTACATGCTAGCCATGGGCGACCTCCTGCTGGTAAATTGCCATTTACATATTCTTGTAGAAGAATAACATTTAGTGGTTGTTAACTTGCACTTTATTCTTTTACCTTTTTCTGCATCATGAACTGGTGAGTACATTCGGTTTCAAATTCGAAATCTAGAATTGCATATTCCTTTGAAAGATGGGGTGCAACCGTCTTTGATAAGTCGTCTTAATAGCTTTAATTACAGGTCAAGATTCTAATAGAATAAATAAATGTGAATGAAATATACTAAGTAATAGAATGAATAAGTATAAATGAAATATATTAAGTATGTGATTAAGTATGTTATGATGAATGAATTTTACTAACCGTAGTATTGATATCTTGTGTTGTATCCATTATAGCTTTCAATCTATCTCTGCTGTACACATTGCCAGTTCCATCGTCCCAATATGCACTGCATAAGATAATTGAAATTAGTTTAGTATTAATCAAAGTAGAATTATAATATTCAAGTTAGATTGTTTATTTGGATGGATTCTTTAATACCCAATCTCTAACTATGGTGTATTTGTCCATATGATAATCTTCCAAAGTATAACTTCTTGTTGAAGATTGTATGTTTTTTCTTTTAGCCTTTTTTGCCTTTTGTTAACCTTTGAACATCTTCCATTTGTTGAGATGTGGAGGCGTCCTTTGGAACTGGAGTTCTATGGACAGGAATATCCTGTTGGAAGGAAGCTATAACACATTCCATATTTTATTGTCAGTCTGATAATTTATTCAGCATATTGCTATTTTGTTCATTTATGTAAGATCTCACTGAAATCAAACTGGTATCCACGTAATTTTGCATGCTGGATTGCATGTCTTGGTAGTGTTGTTGTTGCCACTGTTGTTGTTGTTCAAAGTGGTCTTACTGTCTTTTTTTTGATGTTCAAACAGTTGTTGCTGGTTGCGAAAAATTACTCCGTAGTTGCTTTCCTGTTGTTTTCTGGATTCTTTAACAATGTTTGTTTTCAAACTATTGCACAAATCTGATACATCTGATACTACATGTTGCCTATATACATTGAACATCTCTTCTATTTCTTCTCTAGTCACATAATTGGAGCCAGAAGTAGAACTTGGGCCCACTCCAACCGAATTATATGTGATAGGATCAGGCATGTTGTCAGTAGTATATGGGATTTCTTGTAGGATTTGTTGTGCTACATTGTTGATATGTCTATTCACAATGACATCTAGTAGACCATAATTATTGTCTTGCGGTAGTGAAAGAGTTGTATACCACATTGTTTGCAATTCTTCTTCAGTGGGCTCGAAGATTGCAATTACTTGAATTTGTAATTGAAATACTGAAATGATTTGCTGTGACTTTTGTGTGGAGAAAGATAAAGAAATATAATATTATGAATGTAATAAACAAATATAATTAAATAATTTTATTACCTATTTGTTATGCAAAAATTGCTTGACTGTTTTTACTGTCAAAAATTTATTCGGCTTCCATTTATGCATTCTTGGACTTTGTACTGTTTTGTATCTACGACGTCCAATTTTTTCTCCGATCTCTGGAAAAGTTTCGTATATCCAATACTGAAAGATAATTGAATATAAAGATTATAAACATTATATACTATATATAAATTATATTTAGATTGGTGAAAAAGAAAAGAATAGAAGAATATACCTGGAATGCAAGTGGATAACCATGCAATGCATATTTACATTCATTTTGCTCATTTTCTTCTAATCTCTGTATTCTTTTCAGTTGGGATTCTCGGAGTGAGTTTAACAAAACAAAATATGATGTTCGACCCCATGGATATTCAATGAAGTTATTAACCTGTTCAACCATGCCTAGAGTTTTGTAATCAATATTCCTTCCGGTAGATTTCAAAACACACTCTACTAACATTACCAATCTCAACTTAAATTTATCCTCTTGATTTTCACAAAAATGAAATGCTTCAAAAAGCATATTCATACTAATTTTCTTTGTACCATGAAAATACGGATTTCTAAGTCGATTATTGTTGAAGTGGAGATTACCAGATATCTCGTGGCAAGGTAATCCGGTGATAAGACAAAATTCTTGTAGACTAAAGCGGGCTAAATGATTATCTAATTTCACCCAAATTTCATTGTTTTTACCACAATCTACAAGTCTCATTATGAATTCATGAATTAACTTACTACTAAATTGTTGTTGTTCTTCTCATCTATAAATCACTCCATATATAAATCCATGAAAATTACTACATAGTAAAGACGCTTGTTGATCCGCATTAATAAGCTCTACAAAATCTTTAACATATCGATAATTTGGAAATTGACTGATTGTAGCTGAAAACCACTGATTTAGAGATAGTATATATTGCAAAGACATCTACAAAAATTGTTAAAAATGCACAATTTAATACTGGATATTCAAGATTTGATTGAAGCAAAAAACAAACTGACACCAATGAATATCAAATATTCCACTTATTCTGCATTGAATTTAAAACTTGGTAGATGAAAGTGTGAATGTAAAGTGTGAATGTTTGGGTAGTTGAAAGTTTGGATAGTTGAAGGTGTGAGTACAAGTGGAAATTATAATTAATATTTAAATCATATAATTGAAAATTTGTTGAAAATTAATATTCAAAATTATTTTTAATTGAAAATAGGTTTAAAAGATAAAAAGAATTAATATTAAAAATTGGTTTTAATTGAAAATAGGTTCAAAAAATAAAAGTGATGGAACATTCCTTGTCTGTAGATGGTGTCCATGGCTATCTCTCGTCTCCGTCTAGAGTGATTTATTTAAAATTGTGTAGTGATTTATTTATTAATAATTATTAAAAAAAATATTTTTTTATTTTAAATATAAAAATAAGTTTTGATGAAATTTGATGTGCAACGCTTCCACGCACCTTGGAGAGGCATCTTTAGTGTGTGCATCATTTAATTAAGTTTGTTAATGATTTAAAATAATTTTACATGAGATTAAATATATATATAATGTGTACAAGAAAAAAATAGAAGACTATTGATAATAACAATAATTCTTACATAACATCCACGGAGTTATATTTATATTTGTAACTACAAACGATATCATCGAAATACTTAAAACAACCATTTTGGATTAGATACTACTTAATATCACTAATTAAGTAAGTTGATGGTTGTTTTTTCTCTGGAACTTTAGAAGCCATGGTGGACTGCCTATTGTCAAAAAATGCTTCTTGTCAACAACTATAAATCTTCTGTTCAAAAATCAACTTGTATTTTTTCACATTGGGTTTTCTTCGGAGCAAAGAACACTGATTTCTTCATCTTCTATGGTAGTTTTCATTTTTTTTTAAACCAGACGAATTCGGAGCAAAGAACGCTGATTTCTTCATCTTTTATGGTAGTTTTCATTTTCTTTTTTGAACCAATCTCAAGTTTTTCGTCTACAATTTGAAACGGAGTCCTTTTACGTTTGATTTTTGCATTTGATTTGTTTGGAATATCACCTGTTGTCATTGAATGAATGATATCACTGGTTGTTGTAGGAGAAGAATCAAGTTCCATGATTGTGTTTGAAGAATTGACATTCGAAGAAGTGAATATGATTTCATATCTGTACTCAGGTGGATTTTGTCTCCTCGACATCACTTTTAGGTAGAAGAGTTGTTTTTCTTCATTCCCGATCTTTATCACGTCGGCGATTTGTGTATCCGAATCCTCAATCTGTTGAATTATATGTTATTGTCTCTAAGAAAAAAACTGTTAAAAAGTTGTAGTATTTAACTTTCATCTTACCTTTTCAATATGATTCATTATTTCAGTAGCATTAGCTTCCAATAATATTTCTACTATTTCGCCTATCATACTTGCTTCCAATCATCATGATGCATCTTCAAGGTGTACAAAAACATTTGCTCTACATAGAAAATTTAATAAAAATAATAAAATGACATACTATGTTTTGAATAAAAATTGATTTTAATAAACTGTTAAATTATAAGATATTGATACCTTGGTATTGCTTTTGCATGTTCAAACTTGCAGAAACGGCATTTATGAATTTGACCTAAGTCTCCATTGGATTATTTTTTTTGCAATTACTGCAGGCCAAGTACCAAAATCTTTGGTGCATTGTAGTAATTTTCCACTGGGCTTTCACCCAATAGAATTTTTTCTGTAGGTAAATTTGTAATATAATAAGTTCCAAATTATATGATTATACTGTCTAAATGTATTTATTTAATTAAGCGATTGTGAAATTACCCCTAGGTAAACTCCTTGCAAATCAGCAATAGATGTGAATTTTGTTTCATCTGGATGTGAAATTTTTGGTGGCGTCACTGATGATTTGCAAGGTAAACTCCTTACAAATCAGCAATAGATGTGAATTTTGTTTCATCTGGATGTGAAATTTTTGGTGGCGTCACTGATGATTTTTCTTCAATCAATTTATCAAGTTTTTCTTCATTTGTCTTAATCCTGCAATAAATAAGTTAAACAATTAACTGTATAATTTACTAAGTAAACTTTATAAACATACGAAGATGAAAGAAGTGTTTTAGTATCACCATTCTCTGTAATTTGCAATTGGCAAAATTTTCGCATTAATGAAAAAAGTGTTGTTGACTTTAGTAGAAAGTGTGACGCCTAATGGAAAGGAAATTATAGAATTAGTTTTTTTGTTTTTAATATATACTATTATAAAGGAAATATTTTGTATTTTATATTTTATTTACCGTTATATGAGGAAACTTTTAGATTAGTTGCCCATATGATAGGTTTGGTTCCAAGGTTTTCAATTATCGTAATGCATTAGTTGTCAACGAAGGTGTCCCACATCGTTAGCATAACAGTTTGGAAATGTTTATCTATAAGTATAATATCTTGAAGACATGCTTCCGTGCCGAAATGCGTCTCGATAATCCTTTTTTGGTGAACTTTTACAGCAACACCTATAATACCTGTAATGAATACATGGAAGTTGTATGGTTATGTATATATAGTAAAAAAGAAGAATTATAAAATATTAAATAGAATTATAATGGCTAATTTAGAATTTTACTTATGTCTGTGTTGGTATCCATGTATCGTTCGAGTTGGTTAAACGGCGTCGCTCGTATGTTGAGAAGATGAAGTTAAGATTGTCTTCGTGAAGTTCTTCTATTTTCGTTTTGCTAGTTATGCTCCAGATTTTGTCTTGAAGTGACATCTTGAACTCGTTTTTGTTGTCTTTCATTGTTGCATGGAATAGCATGTATGCTTTCTCAAGTTTAAGTTCATCTGCAAGAGCTGTAATATTTGCATCATAGAGAATAGCAGTCACTTTATTACCCTGTTGAAACATAGAAATGAGATAAACATACGTATATATATATATATATATATATATATATATATATATTAGTAAAAGAAATATATGCTATAATGGTTATGTATTCACCTCTAAATCCATTAGGATAATAATTTGGTATCGACTAGTAGTATTGCGAGCAGTTTTTGGTGGTTGTTTCCTTGCAACTATAACTTTAGCAGACCAATTCTTCTCAGATGTGGAAATCTGTAGGATGAGTTTATGAATTGTAGCCATTGTTGATATATGTTAATGACATTACAATATGTATTACTTCTTTTTCTTTCTTGTTTATAATATAAAATTTAAAAGAGAAATAGAATAAAAAGTAGTAATGTGGAAAAAATTTACCAGAGTTTAGATTTCTAAAAGCGTTGATGAAGACAGAGTTTAAAGTTTAAAGTTATGAAAGTAAGTATAACTAGAAATTGTGATGTTGATGTTGAGGATATTTATAGAAGATGTAATAGAGAGTAGTAGTATAGTAGTTATTTTTAATTTGAATCGTACACTAAAATATCTGGTAATAAATATCTAGATGAAAAGATCTAGATTGTGAAGTGTAAAGTTGAAAGAAGTTTATATTATGTTCTTTAATTGTAAAATATCTAGTTGTTTTATATGTTTTGAATTCTAGCAATGTTATAATCGATGAAGTTAATATTTATTTACGTTTTATAGGAAAAAAAAAGGTAGTAAAGTATTTGGATAGTAGTAAATGTATATGTAGTTGTGATTGTATATTTTATTATGTTAATATATTTATTATAGGAAGACGTTGGAGTTATTATTGTGTTTGCTCAAATTTGTGACATTTAAAGTTAGTTAATATAGAATTTATATACAAGAAGTATATGTATAAATGGACATTGAGAACTTCATGTAGCCATGGAGTGCTCTCCGTGCTGCACGGAGAGCACCACAGACATTCTCTTCGTGTTGGCACGGAGGTTCTCTCCGTCCAGCACGGAGAGAACCTCTGTGAATCACGGAGAAAAACCGTGTTGACACGGAGGTTCTCTCCGTCCCACACAGAGAAAATCTCCATCCTGCACAGAGTACCAAATTCTATATGTCATGCCTGCTTCTTCTATTTCCTTCCTTACTGGTAGAACTGTTAGTCCGTGTGTACTACTTGGCTATATTGCACTCCTCTACCTTTTCAAATAAATTTATTTCCAAATCTTCCAAGGTTTGTGCTAATCTATGTGTTTATTGATTCCGTATTGAGTCAATATGACGTTCAACTGGGTTGTGGAATGCGAAAAAATTTTGTTGCTTATCATTAGCGAATATACTTTTTTAGTGCTTCTAATGGTGAATGCTATCCAACATAGACATCATATTACAAGTACAACAAGTAATTTGCTTTGCATTTGATGACAGTAAGAAACATGTCAAAAAGCAAAGAATACGAGGAAGATTGTTACTCTCTTTTATCTGGATTAAGTGAAGTCTATTAATTTGTCCATATGTTGAACAGAACAACTGAAGTCGATCTAGATTAGAATTTGCCTTTTTCTACCTGAAAAAGAAAAACTGCGGGCTACATTCATATTTTGTTTATCAAAAGAATCATGACTTTTAATGTTCAATGAGCATTTGCACAAATAATTTGCTGAAATTTACTTTTTCTTTTCTCCTAATAAATTTCATTAAAATTGATATTACTCTTGTTTGTGCCACTAATCTCTCTAACATTAGGAATTTTGGCAGAATGAAAGTGTATGCTCAAGTTTCAATAAAATATAGAATACTCTTTAACGTGAACAAATTTTAGAGAAGACAATCCCAAACTCACATGTTTAATGGGACCAAAACAATAGATGAATACATCTTCTTGTATCCTATAAGCGACCATTTTCAGTCATGAGATATTAAGCTTTATTTTTATATTTGGTTATTAGTTTCAACTTGTAAGTTGTGGCACCGAGCATGTGAATAGTCGTAACTCCCTTAGTATTAATATGGAAAACAAATATGCCATTAGAACAATTATCACATACCAACAATGTTATAAGAATGCAATTGTCATCTATTGTGCCTATAGCTCCTCTCTGTAGCATAAGAAAAAGGATACTTTAACAAATATACCACAAACGCAAAATAAATATTGAAGAGAACTATAAATCAACTGTACATTTCTATTGGGATAATAATACACAAGAATTACTATTTCTCTAATATCAATCAATTGCACATTCGAAAACGTTGACTTCCCAGTTATGTATTCTTCCATCTGTGGAGGCAGTCAAAAAATAATTAAATTCGATGTAGGACACTGTAGAAAGTGATAAAAGAATTGGAATGTGAGATAATAAGTCTATAAAAAATTGAGAAAATCAAGATATAATAAGCTGGAAAAGTTTACTTATAAGCAAATGAATAACTTATTTAACTTAAAAACAAGAAAAAATAACATATCTAAGCATGTTTGGCAGAGCAATTTATTTATAGGCTTAGCCAAACGATTAAGCCATGAAAGTCCTATAGGAAAAGAAAAATCAACCTGAGTAGTTTTGAGTGTGAGGAGACCTTGAGCCACAACTTCAGTCATATTGAGACGAATGGTCATCCTCAAAGCCACAGAGCTTAAAGGATGGCTTGTTGGGCAGAGAAAACTTTAGTTGCTTTACTTCCAGCTAACACAGGCACCTCTGTCAGAGCTGATGTTCATTTTTAACAACCTATCATAGTTGAGGTACAAACCGATAAGTTGTGAATGATAGTAGTAAAAACAGGATAAGCAGCTCTTACAATATCAGAAGGAACTAACTAATCATCAATTCAAACAGGTGGGGTTGATAACTAACATTAGTGAAAAGTATGGAAAATTTTGCACCAATGTACATCAATGAAGGTATGAAACTACCATTAAATTGATTCCCCTAAATTGGTACTTTTTATTATTTTCTAACAGGGGATAGGATATAAATAAGAAAAAAAAACAAAAAAGTAGGCATTGTGTTAAGGCGAACATACTGAATGTATTAGACTTCATGAAAATGATAAAACTGCTAAAAGTTAATAGTATTCGAGTTTCACATTTTCAATATGTGCATTACATTTCAATAATGTTTTTGTGATTTCGCATGTCGTACTTGTGTCCAATCCTCGTCATCTGTACTAAAACAAGTTAATAAAATTACATACGTCTTGAATAAAATAATAATTTTAATAAACTGTTATCCAAGATGAAAAAATATACCTACGAAAACATTAACGTCTATGTATAAACGAAAGAATTTCCTTATACACAACATTTTTAGTACATCTGTCATGTGAATTGTCTATGATAGATGGTTTTTGTAGAACTTTTAAAGATCTACTTATTTTTGCTCTTGATAGTGCTACATATAGCTGACCATGGCAAAAAACAGATTCTGGAAGATATAAACCAACAAAATCAAGTGTTTGACTTTGTGCTTTATTTATTGTCATTGCAAAACATGGTTTAATTGAAAATTGAATTCTCTTAAATGGAATTGAGTTTCGATTATTTTTAAGGGGTATAAAAGGAATTCTTGGTAAGAAAACAAATTTTCCTCGATATTCACCAGTTGTGATTTCAGCAAGAATTACATTTCTCTCAAATTTTCGACAAATAAGGCGTGTTCCATTACATAAACCTTCAGAAGGATTGATATTTCGTATTAACATTACATGACAATTTACCTTAAAATTTAATTCATGTGGTGGAATACTATTTGATGTTAATGTATTTAAAAAAATCATCTTGCAAACTTTGTTTTGATGTGTCAATTGCCTCATCGAAATTATAATATGTGAAAATTTCACCTGAAATTTGTTCAAGCAAAATTTTATTAATATAGTCAACACATTCGTTTGTAAGTGTAAGAATAACTCGATTTGCCATATGACGTAAATTGTTAGCATAAGTTTCTATATTTGAAAAAACATGATATATCAAAAATTTTAAAGATGTAATTTCATCTTCAAATAGTCAACACATTCATTTGTAGGCATAAGGATAACACGGTTTACCATGGTATGTAAATGATCAGCATAAGCTTCTATATTTGGAAAAACACAATGTATCAAAGTTTTCAGAGACGTGCTTTCATCTTCAAATGGTAAAATTATACTATTTGGAAGCATAATACATTTACAAGTATGTTCTTCTTATATTCCATCTCCGATTCTAATTAAGTAATCACAGAATGTATGATCTAACTTTGCTCTCATATTTTGAATTAATGGTAAATGTATATATGAAGGCCAGATGTGTGAAAAAACTAAGCTAGCTTTCATTATGTCCTCTTTTTTTTCCTTTTGATACTACTGGTAAAACTTGTCGAAAATTCCCTCCAAAAACGATGATTTTCCCACCAAAAGGTAAATTACAAACAGCAATACCTTTAAGCATTCTATCTACATCTTCGATAGCACAACGATTTACCATATGTACTTCATCCAAAATTATTAACCTAGACATTTTTAATAAGGTTCTTAAAGCTGATTGTTTACTAACGGAGCAATTTATTTCACCAATTGTTTCTAAAGGAATTTTAAATCTTGAATGGGCTGTACGTCCTCCAGGCGATAGAGATGCAGCTACTCCAGAGGATGCAGTCGCTAAAGCAATCAAATTTTGATTTCTTACATCATTTAAAAGTAGCTTATATAAAAAAATCTTACCTATCCCCTCGGACCATCGATAAAGAAAGCACCACTTGATTCATCTTTTACTTTTTCCATAATTGTAGCATATGCATATCGTTGTTCTTTATTTAATGTTTCTACACAAGGAACTTCTATTTTAATACCAAAATTGATTGTTTCTTCTGCAATCATTCTTGTTAATCTTTGAGCTTCGTTCATAGATACAAAGAATGGAACTATTCTATAATCGTTTATGTTTTTACCTGATGATTCTAATATAAAATTAATGTCTTCTAAAGATTGTATTTCAACAGTTTCAACAGATATATTTTGATGTATATAATCGTCAATCATATAAGATTTAAATTTATTCCATAATAGCTTTGGATTATTAGGAGTACAAAGTATTAAAAATGTAGCAAATAAACGTCTTAAAGAACCAGACATTTCGTACAAAATAGCTTTAGATAAACATTCTTCACAATGATTATCACCAATTAGAAGAGCATGTAAAAGTGCAACTTCTCGATATGTTACAACAGTTATTCCATTTGAACTTCATAAACTATCAAATGATGTTGCACCTCTAATATGATTAAGAAGAATACGGAGGAAATAGCGTTCTACTTCAGATGGATTAACTGTCATAATTCGTCCTATAACAATGTGTTGTTTTCTGCATGTCCAAATTTTTCTACTTGCATTCCATATGAAATAGGTTGGGAAGTCTCGATATAATAATGTTCGAGCAAATTCGTCTGCTTGATTCATCCGAAAAAATTCAGTTAACATTGTTCTTTCGTATGCTCATTTGCAATAATATTAGATAAATTATCTTTATTATTATAAGTTAGATGTTGATGATCTTCAATATGTAGTTGTAAAGTATAAACAGTAGGATGCATTTCTGACAAATTAAAAGAAAAAAATTCTCCACATATCTTCAGGTGGAAATATCCATCTAACTGATTGGTAAGCAAAAATTCCATCTATCTCTTTATTTGTTTTGTTTTTGTCAATAGAGAAATTTATACGATCATGTCCTTTATATATGTATTTGTACAAATATTTTACTGCTTTAATAGAAGAACATACTTCAACGTTAATATAGCAGTCAAATTTTGCACTTAGATATGGATTATATGGTATTATCCATCGACTATCTAACATTTGACCTCTAACTTTAATAGAAATACCACTATTGCAACGTTTATATAATGGGTATGAGTTATCACCAAATATAGTGTTATTACAATAATCTTTAGGATATTTATTTTTACAACAATTATTTGCTAACATACATACATTCTTTGGATTTACATTTTCACAAGGACCATGCATATTGTGTTTTAGAATAACAGCATAAAGATGTGGATATGTATTTTTACAAGGAATTTCAGATGACACTATCCTATCAACTTGATCAGCACAAGAAATTTTATGAGCAGAATTAAAATCAATAGTAGATGTGCATAAGGCAGCCCTCTTTTTTGAAATTCGATTATGTATATATGAGCAACAACATGACCACATATATTTTCTTTGTATAAATCATTTTTTAACTCTTCTAATTTTGCTCTAAATATACGTGCAACTAAATCTGGTCGATTTTGAACTTCATCGTTGTGTTTCAATTCTTGTTTAATTTCTGGCCAATTTGGATTACATGTTATAGTTAAAAATATATCTGATTTTTCATAACGTTAGACAATAGTCATTGCATCTAAATAACTTCTTAGCATATTTCTAGGACCACATGTAAAACTCTGTGGTAGAATAATTTTTTTCCAATTTTGTAACCTCTTGTTTCCTCATTTTCAACACTATCTATAATAACTTGATAAAGTTCAGCTCTAATTTGTTTTTGATTGTTACGAAAATAATTTAATCTAGCAGTTTCAATTTTAACGTACATGTCTAAAACATATTGTTGGAAAAGTCTATCAGCATGAAGTAAAACATACTTACCAGAATCCCTGATTTGTAACTTGTATTAATAGTATTCACGACAAAAAACTTGACATCGATTTTTTCTTCCATTAAACACTGCATAGAAAATAGGAGAAGACATGTTACATTGATTTATAATATTTAACTTCACATATTTAATTTTATATAAAAGCAAAAGAGTATTAAAAAGTGTATTAGCGAACCTATAGCTTCTTTTTCAATGATTTCTGTTGCAGAATTTATTGTGCTACCAAAAACGGGTGAACTTTGAATTTCGAAAAATGGTTTTTTTAATCTCTGAATACCTTTATGTCAACCAGATTCTCCAAATGGAAAAAGTAAAAGGTACTGCAAAGGTTCATAACAACCATAATAATAATGAACTCTATGTGAATCACCAGAAACCAGAATGGCCATAGATAATAATATCACCAACACGAATATCTGTATTTTCATCATCTTCAACTCATACAGAAGCTACTTGAGATGCCGAAGGAGTATTGAAAACTCTTCGATCAAGTCTTAGATCACACCTTATTTGTATTCTATGGTTATCTAAATTAGTCATATTACTTAAAAACCTAAAAAAATCTAGTATATGGATTGACTTTAAGGATTTCCATTAAAATAGTCAAAGTAGATTCAACAAAAGTTTCTGAGATTTTCATACGATTTTCAACTTCATTATCTGTATCATAAAAATATAACTGCATTTAAGTAGGGATATTATTTTTTGGTACAAATTGATTTACATCATTGTACACCTGTCCTTGAATTCTAAATGTATAAATACCTTTGTACGCTTTAAACAGCTCTTTATCGTATTTTACACCAAATGAAGTGAAGGCAAAATGATTATTATATCTGCGCGAAAGTTTTTTGAAATCCATACATGTAACTTTATTAGAGGTAAATATATCATACAATTCAATAGGTGAATCAGGTATAGAAAGTTTAACTTTTCCATCACAACAACAAAATCCTTTACTTTCTCTGTAAAATTTTCGTGCACCACAATATTGACAGTAGGTGGATGTCGGTAATATGTTTGCATTTGTTGGTATATTCGATAAGTCAAAACTTCCGTGTAATTTATGATGAACTTGATTAGTTGATTGCTCATTTGGAATAGAAGTTTCAACAAGATGCATTGCACATTCGTAAGATTGATTTGGATATGAAGATGCTAAATTATTATTATTATTTTGAGATAACATATAATTATTTATCATTTTACGATGATCAATACGTTGAGTTTTAGTTTGTTGCTTCCTATCTGCCTGTCATCGGTGTTTTTGATGGAAAATAGACGATGCATGTGATTTTCTTGGAATTTTGGAAGTGCTTGGACTTTGGGAAGTACTTTCACTGTGGAGATGAGTATCCAAATCCATTGCGAGGAAATTGATGTGATTTGTAGGAATGGTAAAGATTGAAATTGATGCAAAAAATGATAAGATTATTATAAAGGGGGAAAAAGAGGATCTTGGAAGCACGTGGACTTGATTTCTCCAATTCTGCTCGAGGGGAAAAAAATAATGAGAAGGTAAAATTATTATGTCAATGATTTTGAAGATAAAAAAACATATTATATTTAGACTTTTTTTGTGTGGACACAGCCTCTTCTATGGTGATAAAAACTAAGAAGAGTGTCTATGAATTTTCCTCAGTGTCTCCACGGCGTGCGTGTTGCTTCTGTGACCAATCATGTCTCCGTGTGTCCACAGAGACACTTGTTGTGTCTCCGTGTCTCTATGGAGACACGACGTGGAGGTACGGAGACACGATCGTGTGTCCATGGAGACATGACACGGAAACATATCTAGTTGTTGTATTTTTGGCAATCAATTTACATATTAAGCGAAAAACCACTGCTACAAATTTTAGAAGCTTGGAGCGAAAGAATAGAGTTTCGGGTTATTATATTGAACTGATAATCTTTGAATTTAAGGTTGAGATACTATGAGTAAATACACAGAATAGCTTCTACACTTTTTCTATATATATTTGAAATTGACCACTGCTTTTATGAGTATGGAGAAATGAAAACTTACCTTATTGTCACCGGCGAAAATTTTTTATGTAGAAGGAAGAAAGTGCTAAAGTGCTTCAATTCAGGCAGTTACAAAGAAATCTATAGAAGAAGTCCTCTTCTTTGTTGTTATATATGGTAAAAAATGACGGCTAGTTGAGAGGTTGTGAACATCAAAATGCTCATAGCAATAGCAACTTGTGTAATCTTAGATTTAGAATTGAAGTATTTTATTTTTTATTTTTTTTGTCCACATATGAAACATTGATATGTGAGGTAAAATTCCAAATGAATAGTAATCCTCAAAATCCCTCTTTTAAGAGAGGGTAGATTATAGTATTTTATTATAGAATCATAATTTTCGCATAAAATATAAATAATTCCCATTAAAAAAATACACTTTATTACACTTGACTGAATCATCAAACATTTGACTCTTGAGAAAAGTGGTGGTGGTCGACATTTCTAGCGTTTTGCCACGTTTATATAGCTTTTTCATGAAGCTAATCAGCAATTTCATGCATCAGCTAGCTAGTGATGAGGTCATATTCTCTTCATGAAGATAAATATTGAATATTATTCAGAATATATAACAAACAAATATTTCACGACCCTTTTTCAATAATTGAGAAATTTGTCTCAGATGAGATATCAATTATCGAGCATGTTTGGTATAGTAAATTAGATGACGTGATCAAAGCAAAGAGGATTTTGAAACAATTTGCGACCGACCTGGTGTTTATACCTCACAATTTTTTGTTTGTTTTGTTCGAAACTTGATATATTGTTAATATTCTCTATAACACATTTTTAGTACGTGCTATAAATTAAATTTTGAGATTTCACATAATTAAAGAAGAGAAACATTTTGATAAAATTTGTGATTTGACTTGATATGATCTCTCGAATCGAAGGTACTAAATTTGTTTGAGAGTAGATACTCCAGGCCCCTGTTTGGTCCGAATTAAAATCCAATTTTAATCCAAGTTAAAGTCAAACAATCAATATTAACCACATCTTTCATGGGTCCCACAACTTTTCAACCACACATTTCAAAAACTTCTATCACAATCCACTAAAAATCTAATTTCAATCCCCACCAAACACCATCTAAGAAACAATCAATATTAATCATATCTTTCATGGGTCCCACAACTTTTCAACCGCAAGTTTCAAAAATTTTTATCACAGTCTATTCAAAATCTAATTTTAATTCCCACCAAACACCCTCTAAAAAATACGTTTAAGAAGATAAACATGTTGAAGATTGAACGTACTCGACATGCTGAACGGGGTCTATAAAAATTGCGAAAAAAAATGTTAGTTACTCAAACATGAAATTTATTACTAATCAAAAGCACAATTAGCAGCTTCACCAAAAAAAGCTACTTAACAAGTACACGTAGTTATTCACTAGTTAGAACTATTGTTAGGAAAAACTGCATGCTCTCTCGCTTTAATCCGACTTCTTACTACCATTAAATTAATGCAACAAAAATGCATTAATTAATTAATTATTATTATT
>CAIGRT010132408.1:0-16911 GCA_903798405.1 Fraxinus platypoda
TGAGATTCACACACTCAAATAGATATTTCTTTTATTTTCCCAAGGTGTAAATCTAAAGAGTTCTCTCCCAATCTTGCCGGTGACCCTCATAGTTGGTGATGACAATCCAGTCAGCGCATGCAATGAAATTTTTGGCTCAGATTGATCCTCTGGTTCGTCGCCCAATTTCTGCTCACTTAAAACTTTTTCGTATGCGATGATGTGAGGTCTAGCAGGTGCTTCTAACAATAATAGCTGCGGACCGCGACATTTGTGGCCTGTAGTGTATTTTTCATTACAATTAAAGCACAATCCTTGAGCTCCTTTTTCTGCATCTCCTCCCAAGATGGGCGCTTGACTGGTGCAGCAAAATTTGGCCTTGCTGGGGGCAGGAAGAGCCAACGGTGGGCGTTTGTTCTGAAGTGACCGTGTGGACCTTCGATGGCGGAGTTGTTCATCTTTCATTCGAGCAAGACCAATAGCCTCCTTCAACGTTTGTGGCTTCAACATTCGCTATTTCCGGGTTAAGTCCTCCCAAGAAAGTCCCAACCAACGCCTTTTGGGTCCACCCTTGTACGCGGGTGCTGAGTTTCTCGAATTCTTGTTGATAATCTCGCAGCGAGCCTATTTTCCTAATGTGCGAGAGTGCTTCATCAAAACTTCGCCATCGGTGGGTCCGAATCGAGCCCATAATTCTTCCTCAAAAGATTGACCGCGTCACCTCTTTCATGTGCTCCTTGTACGTTAACCACCTCCACCATTGGTTAGCTTCACCCTCCAGGTGGAAGGAAGCTAAGAAGATTTTTTGTGCTTCTGCCGTACCTTGAAATTCGAAATATTGGTCCACTCGAGCATGCCACTCTGTCGGGTCTTCGCCAGAGTATTTTGGGAACTCAAGCCTGGCTGTTTTGGATGAAACAACCAGGCAGTTCCCCTCTGTGTCTTCCCTGTTGCTGCGGGAATTCACTTCTCGATTGTCGTGGTGGTGGCTGGTACTTTCTTTGTTTGGAAATAACCTCTCAGACATTCTGTAGAGAGTCATCTCCAGCTGACTCAATTTGTCAGTCATGCCAATCTCCAACCTGTGCATACCGTCTTGGAGTACTCCTAGCCCTGTCTCTAAATTCTCTATTATCTCTTCGTTGGTTGCCATAGAAGAACACAGTGTTTGACATGAATATAACTGGCTCTGATACCAAATTGATTGGTCCCAGTCAAAGCCTCACTTTCTTTCTTTCAGATAAACTCTAAGCAATTGATAAAATTTTCTTGATGATTGTTTATTCGCGTTCATGGCTTTTTATAGGCTAGGTTCAACAACTTATTCTAAATCACGGCCAAAACAAACTGCAACAGCAGAAATTAAATAACAGAAACGCAACAGAATGAATAAAAACTGACGACTAAAGACTCCTATAACTAAACCAACTTGGACTTGGTATCCTCTTCAACAGCTGACTTGGTCTTCAACAGCACATGCCACGCCCATAGTATCTAGCATTCTTCTTGGTCAGTCTCTTGGTTCTCTGTGGCTTGTCAAGATCTGACCAACTCATGGCCATCTAAGAGCAGTCTGGTTTGGGTTGAACTAGTACTCTAGAATTTTATGAAATTGAATAGCCAGAAAAATAAAAAATTCCCCTTTAGGTTTATATAAATGTAGATCCTATGCCAATCCTAACCTTGAGGGATTGCTCAATTGGTCAGGCCTTGAGTTTGCTCTCCAATGGTCATCAGTTCGAGTCCTCTCAGGGCCACTGAGGTGAGTATCCGGCTGTAAATTTCAGTCTCGTGAAATTAGTTGAGGTGCGCGCAAGCTTGCCCGGACATTCACGGTTATCAAAAAAAAAAAAAAAGATCATATTCCAATCCTAATTAATTTCTGCGCTAACTCATGGCCAGAATTTAAGTTCTTCGTTGAATCAAGGCAGAACTTGATTCTGCTCCCTTTCAAAATTCATTTCAAAGTTTTCTTTCTCCTTTCTTTTGTGTTTTTATTCAAATAGTTGCTGTACCTACTGTATTGAACCTTCCTGCCCGTATTGGTGGGTCAGCACATGTACTGGCACAGATTGGGCTGGAAATCCTGTTGTCGGACTTGATTAATCGCCCCAGACTAGTATCGGATCCATCCTCCCCATGAATTGGACTCTTATTTTCTAATTCCTGCTTAGACTTTGGAAAATAGGTTTTTATGTCATGTTATGTGTGAATCCATACCAGTCTGGCTAACAATATTATTGCGTCATAGTTTGAAAATGTACATCTTTTTCACTCATTCAGAGTTAAAGCCTGAATAGTCCTCTTATGACATCCTTGGTCCCAATTTGTAGCTAATAAGATCTCTGGTCATGTACTCCTTATGATGTAAAGTTCGACAGGATTATTGGAATGTGGGGGATGGGATAAAGTAACAATATGCATATCCTTTTTGTAAGAGTACAAGCATACACTGACACACAGTCTTTCTTTTCATAATAACTTGAAAATAATTAGGAGAATTGTATTGCATAGATATTTTTCTCAATTTAGATTTTTAAGCCTTCTGCTATCTTATTTTTTCATCTGATCTCAATATTCCTAAAGGAGTTATTAGATAAAATGATTCCTTTCTTGCAGTCGACATCCTGAGGTGAAGTGGGCGGAAAGGGAGGATTTGGTATATCTTACTGTGCTACTGCCTGATGCTAAAAATCCTAAGGTCAATCTTGATCCAGAGGGAGTTTTTACATTCTCTGCTACAGCTGGAATAGACAACAGTTTGTATGAACTGAAACTAAATCTTCATGATAAAGTTAATGTAGAGGTGAGAGGCTCTTGTCATGTCTTTTGTATTCTAAGTTCACAACTTGTGGTAGGAATGTTAAAGCACATAGCCTAGGCTGCTTTTTCAATTTGAGGTTGATTTTCTCTTGTTATATGGTCATAGATCACTTGAAAGAACTACAGGAATTTTATTACTACTATTATTTTTATTTTAATTAATTGACTTGAGTGATAAAAGTAGATTAGTCGTAAAACTGTGTTTCTTTTTTCTTGAATCAAGTGGCAAAATATCTTTTTGCTTCCAGTCACACCGGGGATTTTATCTTATATTTTCCTGATGACAGGAGAGTAAAATAAACATAGGTATAAGAAATATATTTTGCGTCTTGGAGAAAGCAGAGAAGAAATGGTGGACAAAATTATTCCGGGGAGATGATAAAGTGCCTCACTATGTGAAAGTAGACTGGGATAAATGGGTGGATGCGGCTGATGACACCGGTATGTTCCATCTTTCTCTATAGTTGGCTGTAGAGTTTTCATAAAATGTAATCACATTTTGTTGATTATTTTGTATTCATTCTCATGAACAGGTCCTGCTGATTTTGATATGGGTGGAATGGATTTCTCGGTGAGGACTATTTTTCCACTGTAAGATAAAATTGGATCTTCCTTGTGATCTCTTCTGATACGTTTCTTCTTTTTGATGCATTTTACAGAAATTCGGTGACATGGGTGGCCTAGGAGATGATGCTATGGGGGATGACCTCGAGGATAGTGACGATGAAGGTAATTGGATTTGGCACAAATCCTTGTTTTATTGTTTGGACAAATGTACTGTTTTTCATTTGGCATGCTCGGTAAGTTTTGATTTTACTGAGCATGCTCCTATAGTGTACATGAGATGCTATGTTAAGACCATGAGTTTAAAGGGAAAGTATTTTCATTGAAGCCCGTTAGACCAAGTGACTAAATGATCAATAAGTGGGATGAGACAACTGATGGTGCCGGAACAAAATTAGCATTTGAAGCTACCTTTAGAATTCAGATATATTTCCTTGCTTTTGTGCTTAACTCACTCTCCCCTTCACGTCTGACATTTTTGTTCCGTGTGATTTGCAGAGCTAGAAGTTGAAAAGCCTGAAGAGAAGGCCAGAATCTGCCTCGATTCCGTGATAGTGTAATTCCAACGTGGCGCTTTCGATTTAGTGGTATTTTTGGTGATTAACAATGCACGTATTTGCTAGTGAAATGGACGAGTCATTTTGCCTGGAGTTTGTACCAGAGTTTTTTTTTTTCGTTGAAGCTCATCCCTGTTATATTTGTGCCAAGTTACTGGGGTTTGAAATGCCTGTTTCTTATTCTCCATGACATGAGCTGATTGTCATTGGGGGACGGTCTATGGATTATCAAATTCTTGCAAATGGAACCCCTACGACAAATGAAACCAAGTGTCGCCATGTCTAACTCTTCTCAAATTTCTCGTGTTTCTACCCATTCCTTGTCCACTTTGGAATAAAACACTTAGGAATAAAATGATAATTACGGATACCCTTTTAAATAATCACTAAAGAAATATACAATTTTCCATCCTAGCATTTTAAGTATCTAATCAGACCACATTATAAATTCTCACACATTCGATGGTATGTCCATTCGAGGCAAATTTTGTTATAGAATAATAACTAGCACAGACAATTAACGATAAACAGTTGCGATATTGTGCCTTTAAAAATTGCAAAATCCACTCGCAAGAAATTTCGCAAAATCTAATAGTCAAATGTAAGTGATACCTAGGTTCTACCATCCTCAGCATTAACATCTTTTTTGTAGTAGGAACAATCCAATCGATTCTGAAAATACCAAAAATGTACCTTCTATATTGCTTCATCGTACGAGTAGGATACAGTGGCCCCCAAGAAACGGCAGACTGCCTCTCTACCCCTCGTATCCTCGGCCTCGCCCTCCACCTCCACCTACCACAAGATGACAATGTTAAATTGAGCTAATTTAGTTTATTCTTGTCATGCAGCAGATATCCACATATGAAAAGGACATAACCAATTAAATCATGGATATCCATATATGAAAGGTCATAAAAACAGTTGCATCCCATGACTTGATATATGTACTATTATTAACTTGGATGACAATTTACTATTTTAAATATGTAACAGCTTCAACCCCATAGTTAAGGAATTAGAGATATGATGGGTTATGCACACATCCAGTACAGTTCCAAGATTAAGAAATGCAGAAAAAGGATCTACCTCTGCTTCCACCAGTCTTTCCTCCAGTTCCACCTCTGCCTCGACCGCCCATGCCTCTAGCAGCTCCGTCCTCTCTACCTCTGCCTCTTCCACGCCCTACTCCAGGTGGCCTCCTATCTGAGTATATCCAAAGATAGCAACGGACTTCAGAAGAAGATAATAATAATAAAGTACTAGATCAGAGAGATGAAATTAAAAGAGAAAATATCAAAAAGACGTGACACTAGCAGGATAAGCAAAGTACATATGCAGCACAATGAAGAGGCACTCATTCAGTACAAAGCAATTCTGAAATTCCTAGAAAAGGTTCATTATCAAGTTACGGAAAAAAACTTCCTGGAGAGTGCCTAATTTGTAAGTCACGTATTGTTTCCAGGACCTTGCTTTTGATAAAACAAAAGAGATTTTTCCACTTGATAAGTAATGTCTACATATAAATATGCAGATTTTAAATGGAAAGACTGAGGCAAAACAAAGGCAGATCATACCAGAACGACTCTTCGTCTCTTCTTGAACTTTATCAATTACCTGGAAATCAGGAAAATAATAAATTCAATAAGTCAATGTTGCTCAATCATCTAGACAAAAGAAACAAAAATAATTCACGCAAGTTTAGTTAATTTATTACGATATCAGATCTCAGAGTAGAGTGACAGAATAATAAAAAAGACTGCCGTAAAACTATGAAAGAGACGCTAAATCATACAATCATCAAGGATTTTGAAAAGTTCAATGGATTTCCAAAAATTTGTAGGAACATTATGCATTCCAATTAAAACTTTCAGCACTAAATGATGTACTCTAAAGAAAAACCTGAGAAATTATTCATTAATTCAAGCATGGACAACATCAATATTAAATCAATGCATTACCACTATACTTCAACAAAACAAAGTTGATAAAGCCATTGCTCGGGAAGGAGACATATCACACACTATGTCTCAATTTGTTTCTGACTTCTGGAGCAAGAAGTACTAGCAAAGGTTAGTGTTAAAGGGTATTTAGGTCTTTTATGTAATACCTAGGGTTTCTTAACTCTTATTATAAATAGTGGGACAGGCTAACACTATTGTTAAGCCTTCTAATTCTTTTACTCTAACATGGTATCAGAGCAAGGTTATGGGAGANAGGGTTTCCTAACTCTTATTATAAATAGTGGGACAGGCTAACACTATTGTTAAGCCTTCTAATTCTTTTACTCTAACATGGTATCAGAGCAAGGTTATGGGAGATTAATTCCATAAGCTTTGTTCAAACATTTTTTTTTTCCTTCTTTAAAAAAAAAATAATAATAATAAAAAAAAATCTGTTTACTGTTCATCCGCGGTACTGTTCATACCGCACGCGACTGTTCATCCCTCGGTACTGTTCATCCGTGGGTACTGTTCATCCGGTACTGTTCATCCCGAGGGCACTGTTCATCCGTGGTTACTGATACTGTTCACCGGTACTGTTCATCGGTACTGTTCATCCGTATTTTCTGTTCATCCGGCTGGTTTTTGGTCAGTGTTCAATCTGCTAATTTCAGATCTGCTTCTAGTTATTGGTTATTGTTCGTATGACAGTACTACAAATGTTCGTAAGTCTAGTTATGACTCTCACGTTCTTCGTTTAAGCCCTACAGTTGTTTGTATTGTTGGTTTGTTTCCCTTGTGCGAGCTGTTTATTACTTGTTGAATTCGAAGGTATTAATATCGATGACTACACCTCAACTATTAACAACCCGTAAGTTGAACGGAACCAATTATTTAAATTGGTCTAAAGCTGTGAAAATAGCCCTAACTGGACAGGGAAAACATCGTCACCTCACGGAATTCGCCCCGGCAACAGATGATAAAAAGTATGACGACTGGATTCAGGCTGATGCACAGATTGTAACATTGTTGTGGAATTCGATGGAGCCTCAGGTGGCTGATCTCTGTACTCATCTAGATACGTGCAAAGATATATGGGAGTATCTCCGTGTATTATATTCTAGTAATCTCACCAGGATGTATGATTTATCAGTGGAGTACTTCCAACTTCAACAAGGCACGCAATCCGTTACAGATTATTTTGCCACTTTCAACCGCCTCTATGAGGAGATGAATACTATCCTACCACTGACTATCGATCTGAAGGAAATGCAAAAGCAACGTGAACAGATGGCTGTCATGAAGTTCTTGGCTGGGTTACGTCCAGACTTCGAACCAGTCCGATCTCAGATTCTTTCAAGTGCTACTCTCCCCACCATCACTGAAATGTATTCTCGCGTTTCCCGTAGTACTACCAAGGACAATGTTTCTGGCTCGGGTTCGTCTACGTCATCTGAGCATTCGGCACTTGTTACACAGATTCCCACGCGAACTCGAGATGATCCACTTAGTGGTGGTCGTGGTGGTTTCTCTCGTGGTCGCCGTGGTAGTGGCCCTCGGGGTGGACGTAGTGGCCGTGGTCGTGTCTCCGTTCGTCAGTGCTCCTTTTGTGGGTTGGAGAATCATAATCGAGACACATGTTGGGATTTGGTTGGCCGTCCACCCAAATTTGCCAATGCAGTGACATCTGATCCAGATATTCCTACCATTCCAGTATCTCAGGCGGCTAAGGACATATCTGATGAGGAATATGCTCAGATCCTTCAGTATAGGGCATCTCAGCAGGCATCTCTTCCTATTGCTTCTTTAGCTCAACGAGGTACTTCTTCTGCTTGTCTTTCCATTCGTCCATCCCCTCCCTCACCCTGGGTCATAGATTCCGCAGCCACTGATCACATGTCAGGTACATCTTCTTTATTTACGCATATTCAGTCCTCTTCTTCGTTGTCTCCTGTTACGGTTGCTGATGGTTCCACTATCCCTATCCGTGGCATTGGTACAGTGGACCCCTCACCCTCCTTATCTCTCTCCTCTGTCTTGTATATTCCTTCGTTTTCCTTTAATTTGATGTCAGTTAGTAAACTCACCAAACATCTTAATTGTTCTGTCTCATTTTTTCCTGATTCTGTCATTCTCCAGGATTTGGGGACGCGGAAGACGATTGGCACAGGGCGTGAGGACAATGGCCTTTATTACCTTGATCGTGATGAGAGTCCTGCACACCCTCCTACTGCATGTCCTGCTGTTGCATCTGCTCACCAAATCCATTGTCGCCTTGGTCATCCCTGCCTTGGCAACCTCAAGTTACTCTTTCCTAGTTTCAGTCATTTGTCTTCTTTAGAGTGTGAGTCTTGTCAATTGGGTAAGCATCGTCGTGTTTCATTTGCTTCCCCTGCTCATGTTCGAGCATCGAGTCCTTTTAGTTTAGTTCATTCAGATGTTTGGGGTCCTTCTCGTGTTACTTCTACAATTGGTTTTCGTTATTTTGTCACTTTTGTGGATGATTTTTCAAGAGTTACTTGGCTTTATTTAATGAAAGATCGTTCCGAATTATTCTCTATTTTTCGTGCATTTTGTGCTGAAGTTCAAACCCAATTTAATGTACCCGTGCGTATTCTTCGTAGTGATAATGCTCGAGAATACTTTTCTCAGCCCTTTACTTCCTATATGTCGCACTCTGGTATCCTGCATCAGTCTTCTTGCCCTCACACACCACAGCAAAATGGGGTTGCTGAGCGTAAGAATCGACATCTCCTAGAGGTGGGCCGTACCCTCCTTTTTGAGATGAACGTTCCCAAACATTTTTGGGGTGATGCGGTTCTTACAGCTTGCTTCCTAATCAACCGGATGCCATCCTCTACCCTACGAGGCACGGTTCCCCATTCCATTCTTTTTCCTCGTTCACCCTTATTTAGCTTACCTCCTCGCATATTTGGGTGTGTTTGTTTTGTTCATCAGTTGACTCCCGGCAGGGACAAGTTAGATCCCCGTGCTTTAAAATGTGTCTTCCTCGGCTATTCTCGCACGCAAAAAGGTTATCGTTGTTATAGTCCATCCTTACGTCGCTCATTTGTGTGTGCCGATGTTACATTCTTTGAGTCCACCCCTTACTTTTCTACCCCATCATCTCAAGTTGATCTGGATGTTACACTTCCTTTGCCCATTGACCCTACCCCTACGCTATCTTCCTCCGCTCCAGATCCTATCCCCTCCAATCGTTCTTCGGCCCCTTTGCAGGTATACTCTCGTCGCCAGAAGGACGCCTCCGCTGCTGTGCCCATCGATTCTGTGCCCTCAGATTCTTCTCCAGCAGACCCGCCCATGTCTGACATGGACATGCCCATTGCCATCCGGAAAGGTAAGCGCACCTGTACTACCCATCCTATTTCTAACTTTGTCTCATATGCGCACCTATCTCCTTCATACTCCTCTTTTGTTGCTTCTCTGTCCTCTGTTTCTGTTCCTAAGTCCGTTTCAGAGGCCCTTATTCTCCCTGGTTGGGCAAAAGCAATGGAGGAAGAAATGACTGCTTTACATCAGAATGGCACTTGGGATCTTGTCTCGCTTCCGCCTGACAAAACTACAGTTGGATGTAAATGGGTGTACACTGTTAAGGTTCATCCGGACGGCACCGTTGATCGACTCAAGGCTCGCTTAGTTGCTAAAGGCTATACTCAGGTCTACGGTCTTGATTACTATGAGACCTTTTCTCCCGTTGCCAAGCTCGCTTCTGTTCGTTTGTTCATCTCTCTGGCTGCCACTTTTCTTTGGCCCTTACATCAGCTCGATATCAAGAATGCTTTCTTAAATGGCGATCTGACTGAGGAAGTTTATATGGAGCAACCTCCTGGGTTTGTTGCTCAGGGGGAGTCTGATTTGGTATGTCGTTTGAAGAAGTCTATTTATGGCCTCAAGCAGTCTCCTAGAGCATGGTTTGGAAGATTTAGTGAAGTGGTCACTGAATTTGGTCTTCAGCGTTGTGGAGTCGATCATTCTGTCTTCTACAAGCACAGTAAAGTCGGCAGAATATTGTTAATTGTGTATGTGGATGACATCGTGATTACTGGGGATGATCACAGTGGTATTCAAGAACTCAAAAAGTGTTTGCATAGTAAGTTCCAAACCAAAGATTTGGGGCACTTAAAGTATTTCTTGGGGATTGAAGTTGCTCGATCAAGTCAGGGCATTTACCTGTCCCAGAGAAAATATGTCCTTGATCTATTGAGCGAAACAGGAATGCTAGGAGCAAAACCTATTGACTCGCCTATGGATCCAAACACCAAATTATTGCCAGATCAGGGTATACCACTGACAGATTCAGCTCAATATAGACGGTTAGTTGGAAAGTTGAACTACCTGACAGTTACCAGACCAGATATCTCCTTTGCTGTTAGTGTTATTAGTCAGTTCTTGGATCGTCCAATGATTTGTCACTGGGATGCAGTGATTCGTATTCTCCGATATCTGAAAGGCGCTCCTGGTTGTGGTTTGCTATATCAAAATTTTGGACATACTCAAATAAAGGGCTACACAGATGCAGACTGGGCTGGATCACCCCTAGATAGGAAATCTACTACTGGGTATTGTGTGTTTGTTGGTGGTAACCTTGTCTCTTGGAAGAGTAAAAAGCAGACGGTAGTGGCGCGGTCGAGTGCAGAGTCGGAATACAGGGCAATGGCGCATACCACTTGTGAGTTAACATGGTTGAAACATTTGTTGGAAGAACTTGGATTTGAACACACTTCACCGATGGAACTGGTATGTGATAATCAAGCAGCACTTCACATTGCATCCAACCCAGTCTTCCATGAGAGAACGAAGCACATTGAAGTTGACTGTCACTTTATTCGAGAAAAATTGTTGCAGAAGCAGATTGAGACTAAATATGTAAACTCAGCTGATCAGTTAGCTGATATATTTACTAAATCGTTGGGGGGCTCAAGGATAAAGTACATTTGTAACAAGCTTGGAGCACACAATATATATGCTCCATCTTGAGGGGGAGTGTTAAAGGGTATTTAGGTCTTTTATGTAATACCTAGGGTTTCCTAAGGTTTTCCTAACTCTTATTATAAATAGTGGGACAGGCTAACACTATTGTTAAGCCTTCCTGTTCTTTTACTCCAACAATATTTTTAATACACTTATGCATAAATTGGCAAAGTTGGTGGCTTGGTGCTTGACATATAGAAATGATGAATTTTGAAATTGGATAGATATAAAATATTTTTCCTGAAGAAGTCTGTAAAATGAGATAATTTGCTTCTACAATCTAATTCTGGGAAACATTTCAATTTATACAGCGATCATACAAGCAAGCTAGATTTTTTCTTCCGAATGGTAATGCTTTCCTCGTTTTGCAAATATTCTGTCTCATGTTTCTATTTGTACCTAAAGCTAAAAAACGGGCATTTTATAAAATTTTCTTATTGCGCCATGAGAAGGAAAATCTTGGTGTGGAATGGAGAAGGTTGAGCCTTTTCACTAGACTCCAAGCAACTTTTGCTTTATCAATGTTGTTGCTAATGCTCTCTCACATATCATGTGAAGTTATGGCCAATTGATTAGTTGTTTTCTTTGAAGAAAATCATTTATGAAAAACTCAGTATTTTCTTTTGTTTTTTAGTTTTATCCTTTTTTTACCCATTTCTTCAAAACTGGACTGTACCTGCTGGTCCGGTCTGGTTGTTGGTTAAAACCATAGAAGTCCAAAACCGGAGGAAAAACCGGTCAATTTGCAGGTACCAATTGACAGGTGCCGGTTTTTCTGGTTTTAACCGGCTTGTAATGGTTCAGAAAAAAATTGAAATTTGTCGGTGAAGAAGATGCTGGGTTTTGGTTGGGACATGGGATGGGGACTAAGAAATATATATGTATATGAATGTGCGTGTATATCTACATAAGTAAAGAAGAGGGAGCTGAGGACGGCTGCTTTCAGGTTGAAATTAGGGCTTTGAGATGCTTGGCCAGTGAGTATGTTTTGTATTGCTTAAAATTGGAGTTGAAGAAAATTTATGTTGTTCGACTAAAATGTATCATAATAGAGTTATTATCTTATTCTATGAATTAAACAAAGTCTGTTAATTCAAATTTAAAATTATTTATCAAACTATTTTATCTAATTAATTATTTTTTATTATCGGTTTGACCTTAGTCCAACCTTTTGACCCTCTCCCTTCTCCGGATCAATGCCCTGTCCGGTTTTGAAGACATAGTTAGTTACCTTGTTATTTGTAAATATTTGCATATAGTTAGATGCTGTGGCCTGGTAGGATGCTCTGAACCTTGTTCTAGTCATTCTTTTGTGGACACTTGATATTTCTTTATACATCCTTGTTAATCAACTGGGATTTAATGAAAGCATATTGATGGAAAATAAAGTAAGAAATAGATAAACAAATAGAATGCCAAATGGAGCAGGAAATCCTAAAATAGTAGAAGAGGGACATTGTGTTGAAATGAGTTGAAACTTGAAACTGCATTATTATTTACTCGTGGGAGATAGAAAATGCACCTATGAACATGTGGACGCGAGTTTCTGGGAAAAAGCTAGCACTTCTTGTTTGGTTGAGTCTTATAGGTTACATTAATGGATTATTAGCTAGCGTTTTTACGATTCATGGATGATTTTTTCCTTGATTTGCTTATGATATGGTTTTCTTTACGGTGTTTAATCTCTTTCATTTTTCATTTAAGAGCACACATTGACATGCTAGAATAATTTTTACATCTTGCTGAATGATCAAATGTATGCTGTGTCTGGATGTGTAAATAGTGTTTGCCCTTAATATGTGCTTCATTTGTTTGATGATTCACCTATTGGTGATACCTGTTCTGCTATTTAGTTCACCAACTGTTTGTAATCCCTAACCTTTTATTCACTATCTAAGCTGACTGTAATTGATATATGGTACTTGATACATTATCTATTTACTAGGTTGGGAAATTTGAAATCAAAATTCCATCCTCTGTTTCATTTTATAATATGATGTTTTTGTTGGTTCTATGTTTAACAACTTCTTGTTTCAGGTTCAACTGCTACTGAATGGGCACAAGAGACGGATTTTCCTGATTGGCTTGATCGGCATATGTCTGATTCTGAATATTATCAAGAAAGCAAGAGGTGGTCATCCCACCCACATCTCTCTTCAGTTCATCTTTCAGAATCAAGATCATTACACAGAACATCTTCGTATCCTGAGCAGCAGCAGCAACAGCTCCAGCATTATGCTAGTGAGCCTATTTTATTACCACAGTCATCTTTCACTTCCTTTCCACCGCCAGGATCTCAACAACCTTCTTTGGATAATTTACATCATCTTAATTTTCCATCTGTCTCTAGGGGAACTCAGTCACCCTTCTCTGCACCAAACAACTCTCCTTTATCTAATTCAAATCTGTATTTGTCTGGCTTGCCTCATGGATTGCATCATAATGCACACACTTCAAACTTAACCTCGCCTAATGTCTCTCTTAACAGAAGGCTACAAAACCACTGGACTAGCCATGCCGGCCTCCTTCATGGGGGCCATTCTAGCCTCTTGAACAATATCTTGCAGCATCAATATCAGAATACGTTGCTGTCGCCGCTGCTAATGACCCCGCAGCAGCAGAGACTGCATCCTTCACTTCAGCCATCTTTAGCTCATTTTCCAGCACTACGATCTCAACAGTTTAATAGCTTCCCTTCACCATCACATTCTAGTAAATATGGATTAGCTGATAAGCGAGAGTCAAAGTCAAAATCAGCAACAAAAGGTAGAAATAGTGTGCGGTTCTCTCGCCAAGGTTCTGATTCTAGTACCCAAAGGAGTAATAGTAATTTGCCTCAGTTTAGGTCCAAGTACATGACATCTGAAGAAATAGAGAACATTCTCAAAATTCAGCATGCTGCAACCCATGGCAATGACCCATATGTAGATGATTATTATCACCAAGCTCGTCTTGCAAAGAAATCAGCTGAAACGAGGTCAAAGCTTCGTTTCTTCCCATCTCACCTGAGGGACCAACCTTCCAAATCCCGTCACGGTGCAGAATCCCAGCCACATCTCCATGTCGATGCTCATGGGAGGATTTCATTTTCTTCTATCCGCAGGCTCCGCCCACTTCTTGAAGTTGACTCTCCTCCCTCTGCTTCTGGTGATGGAAATGCTGAACAAAAAATATCTGAAAAGCCTTTGGAGCAGGAACCAATGCTTGCAGCTAGGGTTACAATTGAGGATGGCCTTTGTCTTCTTCTAGATGTAGATGATATTGACCGAACCCCACAATTCAGTTTACCTCAAGATGGTGGCATTCAGCTTCAACGGAAGCGGCATATTCTGTTAGAAGGATTAGCAGCCTCTCTTCAGCTTGTTGACCCACTTGGAAAAAATGGTAACACCGTTGGGCTGGCTCCCAAGGATGACATTGTGTTTCTACGAATAGTCTCTATTTCGAAAGGTCGGAAACTTGTCTCTAGGTTTCTACAGCTTCTTTTACCTGGTAGTGAGCTTGCCCGAATAGTTTGCATGGCCATCTTTCGTCATTTAAGATTTCTTTTTGGGGGCCTTCCCTCTGATCCAGGTGCGGTCGAGACAATTAGTAGTCTTGCTAAAACTGTCTCTGTGTGTATCAGCAGTATGGATCTCAATTCACTTAGTGCTTGTTTGGCTGCTGTAGTTTGTTCCTCCGAACAACCACCTCTCCGTCCTCTTGGCAGTCCTGCAGGAGACGGTGCCTCTGTCATCTTGAAATCTGTTTTAGAAAGAGCAACTCACTTACTAACAGATCATCAGACCGATAGCAACTTTACCATGCCAAGTCCTGCCCTTTGGCAGGCTTCATTTGATGCATTTTTTGGTCTCCTGACCAAGTATTGCGTGAGTAAATATGATAGTATAGTGCAATCAGTTTTTGCTCAAACCATGCCTAACACAGAGGTAATTGGTTCAGAGGCTGCAATAGCTGTAAGCAGGGAAATGCCCGTGGAACTTCTCCGTGCTAGTCTTCCGCACACTAACGAGCATCAGAGGAAGTTACTACTTAATTTTGCTCAGCGATCTATGCCTGTTATTGGTTCCAATGTTCATGGTGGAAGCAGTGGACAAATAAATCCCGAATCGGTGCGGAGTTAGCAAAGTTCTCATAGAAGCCTTGCAGTTGTACAGGCTTTGGTCTGTGTCATTCTCTTGGCATCATTTTAATGCCTCAGGTTCCTTCTAATTTATGAATGCCTAAGGTTCCTATCTTTTTTCCCATTTCCTTTCCCTTTCCCTTTCCCTCTCCCTCTCGCTCTCGTAGGGAAGGGTTCACATTCTGCTTATTTCGGTAAAATATTGTCTTCAAGTAACTGTTTGTTGTGTCGAATGTTCTTGAAAGGATTAATGACTTGCACCTGTCATCTGTGGAGCTTTATTTTGATGCTCTTCCGTAAAAACTCTGGAGAATAAACTTAGTTGTAATGGTGAAATGTACAGGTCCCAACTTTCTCATTTGAATTCGTCCTCTAATCTCGTTTAGAGTCATTGAGAAAGAAACTCTTATTCATCGAAAGGTGGGTAGTTGTGCAAGTGTGCAGCCTGGTTCTTAAGTGGAAACTTGTAATCATTTAAAAATAGTTCTCATTTGCTGAATATTTAGATGTCACAATAGCCATTTTTACAGGATATTCAGATATCTCGATGCCTTGTTTGCTGCAGTCCTCTCTCGCGCCCTGTGTTTATACAAAATTCAAAGTTGGGTGAATCACAGGGCATACGTGACCCTGTACGTTTGGTTAAATTCTCATACAAAATTCAGTGTGTTATACTTGATCGATTATTTGTGGCGCGTGCTTGAACTATCCAAGTACCTTGGTTGGATTATTTAAGTGTAAGATCCTAACAATATATATATATTAATGTAGGTTAAGGTTCCTTGCCACCAATATATTGTGAAAAGAGTTACGGTTAACTTTTGTTCCTATTTCTGTAATCTTTTGTCTAAACGAACTCACAAGAGAGTTTAAATTACATGGATTAAACTAGTCGTACAAGCTTAGTTTATATTAAGCCTTTGTTTGACAATTATTATTTTAAATTTTTTTTTTCTACATAATCATTTTAAATAACATATTAATACAATAAAATATTATGCATGTAAATTTAATTTTTTTTCTTACTTTTTTAAGTACACATTTTTCAAAAAATCACTATTCAAAATTTCATTTTATCCAAATAATGGTGGAAAAAGAGGGGCCGAGTTTGACATTCCAAGTGTTGTCAAAATTTGTGTAATTGATTGTTTGAAGTGTTGCAAAAATCAATGTGTACAAAAATGGTCACTTCATAAGAATGTCAAATTTAATGTACACGTAGTTTGAATGAAATTACATTACAATATTACCTTTATACCGATGAAATTTAGAATCTATGGTAGGAAAGAGGATTGACGTAAATGAATAAGTTAATTTAAGATATTACTTTGAAGATAAAGCTGTTGCAAGTGAACAAATTTCACCAAGTATACAATTTTCCTTTTCAATTAAAGATTTACATAATGCTTGTTTTCCTTATTTGCGCAAGTTGTTTCCTTTGCTATTAGAAAAATAATGCGTTTTCATAATTTCAATGTGAATGTTGTCATAATCCAAACAACTCTCTAGTAACAAGAGTCGGTAGCGGAAGTAGCCACTATTTTTTTACAAAAATGCTACTTGTACATTAAGAATTATACATAAGGGTGTACATCACACTCACGTGGAGGTGGGATCCACTTGTATAAAATATTTTTTTATTGAAGCGGGTCTCACCCCCATGTGAGTATGATGTACACGCCTATGTACACCTTGATGTACCGGTAGTAAAACCGATTTTTTTATTAGGGTTCGTTTGATTGCAAGGGTGAAAAATGGGTGGAAAGAAAATAAATTCTAGGGAAAATAATTGCCTAGAAATTATTTTGCAGGGAATTGTTAATTAAGTGTGTTTGATTGGTATAATTTTCCACCCGGAAAATTTTAAAATTTTGTGTTCGTTTGGCTTTATTTTACATGGAAATTGTTCATTAAAGTGATAATTTTTTTT
>CAIGRT010132413.1:0-15981 GCA_903798405.1 Fraxinus platypoda
AGGTATCTTTAACTGATAGGTTTTCACCTATCATTTAATGCTACATTCACGCCATGTAGGCTGTGGTTTCATCCCCAGGGAGAATGAATAGCATTACTCATCTGTCAACAATGTATTCTGTGTAGTATGGTTCTTCCAAACAAGCATAGAATTAACAGCATAACATGCAAGCAGTAAAAAGTCTGTTGCAGTTTCTTTACCACCACCATATTTCTTCTGAATCCCTTCTGTATTCTGAGTTTAACCCAACTGAAAGAATAAGATAATGATATAAAATGATGCTTGACTGTGTGCAACTTATTGCAGAAAAAATTCCAATTTGAATAAAAAGACGGGGAAAAGAACAAATATTAGGCAGATTATGTTAGAATCAATTACATTGGTAGAAGTGCTAAAACAGGAAACTGACCTTTTCTGATTCACTCATGACACTCTAAAAGCATGGCATCCAGTAGGGGCCTCCCCACAAAAGGTTTTTTCACCCTCCAAACAGAAACAAAAATACTTTATCTAGATTATGACGACACACTATGCATGCAAATACAAAAATAAATAAATGAACTGGTGATAAAATACACACTCAGATGTGGAGTGGAGCCATTTGATGCTGTGAACAAGTCTCAGGTTTTTCTCTGAAAAATAGCTATCAGGCTAATAAGTTAAACATAAAGAAGTCGATAGGTCATTCCGTCATTGATACTATTACTATTAATTAGTGATTTAATGCCCCACCGACAACAAACTAGTTCCTCTTCTCAATAATTTGGAGTTGGTGATACATCTTTTTTTGGCCATTTCTTCGTTCATTTCTAGATCTATAAGATCTGCCGCACGAAAATTACAACAACTTTAATAGACAACGTTAGTTTCGCTCTAAGTCTCCCTCTTATAATCAGTTCTAATGAGAATTAGGGTTTGTTTGAGCCTCAATTTTGGGAATATATATATATATATATATATATTNTTTTTTTTTGGAGATTGTGTGATTAAAATGTATGAAAAAGTTTTTGATTTACGTGAACAATTATTTTATCGAGAAATTGTGTGGTATAAAATGAGTTTAAGAAAAAATAAATTTTTAAAAAACTAGGCTCAAACAGGGGCATAGTGGGGACCCATAACAAGGAAATTTTAAAGGGTTTTGTTATATGTACGTAAAGGTTCACATAAGAGATTACATAATGACACATGACACTCTATCATTTGTCAATTTAAAAACACAGTCACTTTTTCATAAAATCTTTTCCCTCCACATCATTTTATGTAATCTCTTATGTATTATTTTTATGTACAAATAGCATAATCTAATTTTAAATACACCATACACAACTGAAAACATTGCATGCACACAACATATGGAATTGCCAAAAAATGAACTCATCAACTTCTCCAAATGTGAACATATTTGCTCAAACTAATATAAAAGCTCAATAAGACAGGTGGCTGAAACTGTGGAAAGCTACATAGAATATGTGATATTTCTTTCTTCCTTGTGCCCCTGTTTGACAACCATTATTTGGGAAAAATAGAGTTTTGAACAGTGATTTTTAGGAGAATGTGTGATTAAAAAATAATGAAAAATTTTGGGCTTACGTGTAGAATATTTTATTATATGAATATGTGGTTGAAAATGAATGCGTAGAAAAAAAAGTTTGAAAATAATGGTTGTCAAACAGGGGCTATATCATTTCTAAGAAAGTAAAAGGATGAGCGAAGAATTATCTTAAAAAAGAAACCTTATTGTGAACAATAGACAATCATAAGCACTTGCAAAATGAGTGTCTATTGACGGTTCAACCACATCCTTCTCTTTATATACTCGTCTCTATCATTCACTTTTAAGGCAATTTATCTACTTTCTATTTGATTTATTCAAACACGAAAAAGAGTACAGGAAACAAAAAAGGGTATAACTGCTCTTTTCTCTCTACCATCCCATAAGAGATGATTAACTTCAAACAGAACACGATAGCCTTCAGAATTCTAGCAGTTTTCCTTGTTAGCTTTACAGTCAACAGAAAACATCTCTGCTCCAACCACCCTTCTGTTACTTCAACAAATTCTCCTCGTTTATCTTTTGTGACTGCACATTCATCATTGGCAGAGATGGTATTTGATGGGCACCTAAGCTTTGAAAATATCGAACACACAACTAAGGACTTTGGCGGTAGATACCATTTCACGCCATCAGCAGTTTTATATCCAAAATCAGTTTCTGATATTTCCTCTATCGTAAAACATATTTTTCAAATGGGTGAAACCACAGAACTTACTGTTGCTGCTAGAGGTCATGGCCACTCCTTTGAGGGCCAAGCACAAGCGCATGGAGGTGTTGTTATCAATATGGAATCACTTCGGGTGCCAGAAATGAGTTTTCACACTGGAAAACTGCCCTATGTTGATGTTTCTGCTGGTGAACTATGGATAAATATTCTGCATGAAAGCCTTAAACATGGCTTAGCACCAAAATCGTGGACTGATTATCTTCATCTTACAGTTGGGGGCACCTTATCTGTCGCCGGAATCAGTGGGCAAGCATTCCGGCATGGACCTCAGATAGATAACGTCTACCAACTACAGGTTGTCACAGGTCAGTCTTCACACTCAGAAATAGTCAGTTTGTCAGAAGATCATATAGTTAAGTAGGCAAAAGAAGAAAAAAAAAACCCTGGTTTTCACTCTAGCAAAGAATTGCTGTTTTGTGATAAACTCGGGACACGCTAAGCCACCCTTCTCCTTGTTTTATACAGCAATGACTTGTGGTTTTCTCTAACTCAAGTAACAAAGTGCTTGTACTAACTTAGAAAAGATTGTTGCCTTGAAATGTAGGCATGAATTGCTCTCTATTACAATTCCTTGCCTACGACAATCAAAAAGCAGAGGACACTAATCCTATTCATTTTTTGTTTCAGGCACAGGAGAAGTGGTAACTTGTTCAGAAGAGCAGAACTCCGACCTCTTCCATGCTGTGCTTGGAGGGTTAGGACAATTTGGTATCATCACCAAGGCTAGAATTGCTCTAGAACCAGCACCCAAAAAGGTAATAAAGTTCACTAACTTGCAAATAGGTATAAAGTTACTGCAGGAAATATCAATTTATGTAACCCAAACAATGTCTTCTCACAGGTTAAATGGATCCGAGCACTTTACTCAGATTTCACCGTATTTTCTAAAGACCAAGAGCATCTAATATCATCTGAAAATTCTTTCAACTACATAGAAGGGTTTGTCATTATAAATAGGACTGGTTTATTAAACAATTGGAGATCTTCTTTCAGTTCCAAAGACCCAGTACAAGCCAACCAGTTCACTTCAGAAGGTAGGGTCCTGTTTTGCCTTGAAGCCGCAAAATATTTTAACCTAGAAGACTCTGATAACATTGATAAGGTGAGCCATTTTACTTCACTTTGTCCCAATCAATTTGGAAAGACACAGTGATACTACACTTTAGACCCCAAATAACTGGTGTTTTCAGAAGGATATCATATTCATAACTGTTTCCTTGTATGCAGGACATTGATACACTATTAGCAGATTTAAATTACATTCAATCCACTCTCTTCTTATCAGAAGTTTCTTACGTGGATTTCCTCGATAGAGTACACGTCTCTGAATTAAAACTTCGGGAAAAGGGGCTGTGGGAAGTGCCACACCCCTGGCTAAATCTTCTTATTCCAAGAAGTAGCATTCATCAGTTTGCCCAAGAAGTTTTTGGAAACATTCTTACAGATACCAGCAATGGTCCTGTCTTGATCTATCCAGTTAATAAATCAAGGTACTAATTTGTGAAGTAAGAAATTGACTAGTTTCCTCTTATCAGTTTGAATCTGATTTTGAATCACTTTTATCATAGGTGGAAAAATGGAACGTCTGTGGTAACGCCAGAGGAGGATGTCTTTTACCTAGTTGCATTTTTGTCTTCAGCACTACCATCTTCCACAGGAAAAGATGGCTTGGAATACATCTTAACCCAACACAAAAGAATTCTTAACTTTTGTGGAAGATCCAATCTTGGGATCAAACAATATTTGGCTCATTATAGCACTCGGGAAGAGTGGAAAGCTCACTTTGGTTCTTTCTGGGAAGTTTTCTCTCAAAGGAAATCCATCTACGACCCTCTGGCAATCCTAGCTCCAGGACAAAGAATCTTCCATAAGCGAAGGCATTTGGACAATGACCTCAAGTTCCTTCGCTCAGTGAATAGAGCTCTAGAGGCACATAGATAAAATAACATAAAGCCTCTTAAGTGTACATAAAAGAATTTTGTACTTCAGTCTCAGAGAGCATCATAATAGTGCTTTTGGTACTTCATGAACATTACCGTAAGAAAGAATATCGTACTTAGACATTTATTACCATCCAGAAAGGAACATGAAAATCAAGTGTCATTTCAAGATGAACAATAGAAAAGCTAAAACGAAATTCCATAATGCAGAATGAACTCCAGAATTGCCACTAGAACTTATACAGTGAAACGAGGTCACATATTCAACCATCAAGAACAGGAACCTAAGTCTAAGATAGCAAGAAATATCAGAAGAAACCAAGGGTACCTAATGTAAATTTGTAACAGGAATACATTCACTTTGCATCACCTTTCCAGCCAAGGCCTGGCCTACCTATTTCTGCCTGTAAATCTTCGTAGTCTCGAGCATTGTTAAGAGAAGCCTCAAAATCAGTGGAGTCACTTGCAACTGGAAGAAAACTACTTATATCATCTCTAGCTCCAAAGCCTCCAGCTCGCATAACTTCATCAGCTGTTATAGAGGCCTCCATGTTGACATCTCCAGAAGCATCTATAGGTGAAGTAGAAACAGGTTCATCGGCATTCACAGTATCTTTAAAGTCAAATTTATTGACTTCTGGAATATCTTTAAAAGGAGCAGGCTGTTCTGTCAGATTCTCTCTCATGTCCTGAGGTTGAACATCTTCAGCTACCTCCTTCTCTGTGCTTTTATCTAGTTCAAATAAAGTACAAAGAAATTCACTTAAGGAAGAACTTCACTGTTGCAACAAAATCTACACGAACTGTAAAGTTTTAAAAAACCATGTAACAACAGAAACATGGCACGAGTAAAACCCATATCAAAGTAGCAACTACCTTTCAGATTTTCATACGATACAGACTCCATAATGATTGATGCTTGCAGAAATCCTATCGTAGTCTTCAAATGAAACTCCCGATCTGTTAAAGAAAGAATCTCTTCGAGGAATGTATCATTTCATTACTAGATAAAAGAAAATATGAGGTTCAATGCAGCAGCATAGAATCTCAAACTAAAAAATTGTTGTCTCCTAATATCGAATTATTAGATTTTCCGCAGCCATGAGACTCATTGAAAATGAAATAAACTTGGTCTTATAATGCCATCCACAATATGTAGTTTATGTAACATTCCTCGTTATTAATAATGCTTAATTTTAATTTTATCTGAAAGCTCAGTCCAAAACCACCTGATGGTTTGATAGGCCGCTGGAAAAAGGGGAAAAAACTCTAGAAATCACTTCATGCTTGGCCCCAATTCAAGCAACCAATAAACGGCCATAATGGCACATAGTGTACACAAGACGCGCAAAAAGCCACAGGATTGAGTATCTACGGCAAAACCAAAATCCAAATCCACAAATATACAGTGAACAAAATTTAAGACAAGATTAAATGATATACGTGTGGCTCTGTCTGAAAGCAATCAAGTGGTTCGAAAGTCCGAAAAGGAAAATCTCGATTATAAGAACTCCTATCTCCAGTTAATGAAAGCTCGCCAAAGAGTAAACGCGAAATCAACAAAAACTCCAGGAGATCAAATAAACGTATAAATGAAAACAAAAATACAACTTATTGACTTTCAAACCTCAAAGTTCAAACTGTCAAACATTCCTATCCCATGGAATCAGATCCTTCACCTACATTGAAAACTGGACAATTTCATTTCATTCTTATTCTCCTTCATATACAAACTTAAAGCCCCAGTTGATTCCTTTTTATGTATATCAATATAGTGGTTTCCACTCATTTTTGTTAACCTCCATCTATGTAATAAAGCACACGCACGCATAACAAGTCTGCGTAAGTACTGTTTGTTTTCTTCTGTTGCGGTAACAAGTAAAAGGGCATTTTGAAGGTTGGAAAGAGAATTACCAGGACGCTAAGGACCTCTTGCAAAAGCAGAATAGCTGTTCTTCTTGGCCACCCTCTCTCTGTTTCTTGGAGTTTAAAGGTACTTACGTGTGCTTGAATTTTTATGACACGTGTCAGTTGCGTTTATGGGACGCTATCTAGAGTAAGCCCACTGCGGCCCACTTAACAGATCATAAGATTGGGCAGGTGGGTGGGAGGGGGGGAGTGAAGGGAAGGGATGAATTGAAATTTTTTTATTTTTCTTAAATATCATAAAAATTAAAGAGTAGCGTTTAAAAGAAAATTAAAGTTAAATTGTAATGTATGTAACTATTTTACAGAAAAAAATTGAAAAAAAAAAATTGCATTTAATGAGTTACTATGATTGGAGTTTGTACTGTGTGTTGAATCTGTTACATTGTATATAATTTTTTGAAAATGATAACTTACACTGTGTTGTATGCAGTGCGTTGATTCTTTGTTATCGCATATCTAATTTTTTCAAAGTCAAACACTGCACAAAACTACCATGCCTAACCCACCTCCATTTGCCACCATTCATCACCAATAGCGTCTTTAGTGTTCGCATACCAACATTTCCTCCAAAACCACTTTCATGGAGTGAAAATTGCAAAGCAACCATACAAATCTACATTCTCTTTCAATGATAGCAATCCAACATGTCACATTCAGTTAAGGCCTATGGTATGCAAGCAGCCTAGATTGGAGTGGGCTTACTATAGCCCAAAGTTTCACAGCTTTAAGCAATGACTTGAAATGATGCATCTCCAAAGACAAATTTGGATGGAATAACACTCCTTTCGTCGGCAAACAGAATGACTTACCATTGTTCCTTATCAACGAATACTCGCAAGTGCAAAATATTGTAGACAAGTAAGATAATATGAATAGAGTATCATCACATAGAGACTGTATCCAATATAGTATTAACTAATCTTAACCATAATCAAGTATCTAACTTTTGATTGAAGAGTTATACTAAATTATAATTAAACTATTTATTCTAATTAGCAACTACGAAAGCTTTTGTAAGATTAGGATAAACACATACTAAGGTTTAGAATTCCCTTTATTAATCCAATTTAATGTAATTTAATACCATGACAATATATATTCATTCTTGTTGATCAATACTCTTAGTTCATTTAATAATCTCTCACTAGTAGAATTAAATATATCATTTCATGTAACCTTCTTATATCTTTATAAAAGATGTGAACATGAAAGCAAGTATTATAACTCTAGAACAGTTATTCAAATCATGCAATGCATATGGTGTATCCTATCCTCTATCGAACATCACAAAAACTGCTATAATGTGCTATCTATCTTATTATTTATCTCGATATCAATAAAATTCACATATCAATTCAATTATTTATCAGGTAATTGAAAAGTAATAAGCTTTGTAACAATCATCCAAGAATAAACACATATTGGACGTCAAGTAGTGAAAATTATATTAAAAATTCATAACAATGGTTCTTCTTTGTCTTAGCAACTAAAAATCTAACCTAATATTATAAAGATACAAAATTCATATTTAATTTATAATACATCACCTAGATTCTTGATATATGGGGAAAAAACAGATGAGGAATCTTGAAATCTTAAATCTCTTCAATTGTTTCTTAATTGATCTTCAGCTGCACCCTTCTCATCTTTGTCCAAAAATTAAGATTAGATCGTCAAATGATTTATTTTTTATATCTTGCCTCTTAAATGAAGGAAAAGATTAATTCCAGTGTATTTGTATTGATAATGGCTTCCTATATTTATACATCAAGCTTGTGACTAGTTACAGAAAAGATATTTACAGAAAAAATGCATAAGGTAAAAATATATTATGTCCATAATGACAACCGTCCATATAAATCCCGTAATTGATTTGTCCAAATATAGCTGTTGTCCATAGCTGTAGCATAATTGATTTGTCCAAATGTAGTTGTTGTCCATAGCTGTGGCTTGATCAACGTTAGTCTCTTTACCCTCCCTCAAGCTTAACGGAGCGCTGCGGAGATTGAGCTTGGACCGTAGGAACGTGAACCGAGCACGAGAGAGGCCTTTAGTGAAGAAGTCAGCAAGTTGGTAAGAAGATGGGACATAGCGCCTGAAGAGAGCTTTGTTGGCGACGAGCTCCTGAACAAAATGATAATCAATTTCAATGTGGCAAGTTCTAGCATGGAACACCGGATTGGCAGCCAAGTGAATGGCCGAGACATTATCGACATAAATGCAAGGAGTGGAAAAGAGTGAAATGCCAAGTTTACGAAATAGATAACTGAAACAACGAAGTTCCGCGGCTGTATAGGCAAGGGCCAGATATTCAGCTTCGGTACTAGAGCGAGAGACAGTTGTTTGTTTCTTAGCCGTCCATAAAAGAAGATTGGGTCCGAGAAAAATGCACGCCCCAGTCGTAGACCGATGATCATCAACTGAGCCAGCCCAATCGGAGTCAGAGAACCCATTAGGGAGAGGTCGGAAGAGTGATGAAACGCAAGGCCATGTTCAATAGTGCCTTTCATGTAACGAAAAATGTGTTTGACCACTTGTAAATGAGTGGTGCGGGGACTATGCATGAATTGGCAAACTTGGTTGACTGCAAACGAAATATCAGGGCGAGAGAAAGTGAGGTATTGAAGACCACCAACCATGCTTCGATGAAGAGTGGGATCTGAAAGGGGTTCACCATCGGTGCAAGAGAGGTGTGTGTCCGATGGAAAGTGGAGTAGGACATGGTCTACATTCTGTCATATTAAATCGCTTGAGGAGATTAGCCGCATAGCTTGTTTGAGCCAAAAAAGTGAAAAAGATGTGAGGGATATTTCCATACCAAGGAAGAACGAGAGATCACCCATCCAACGACTATCAAAGGTGGAACACAAGAGATTCAAAAAGCTGTCGATATCCTGAATGGTAGAGCCAGTGACTATAACGTCATCAACGTATACAGGGATGAAAATGGAGCCAGCTGGGGAGTGCAAGTAAAATAGAGAAGCGTCAGAACGACTATGAGTGAAATGATGGTCCAATAGGAAAGAACGGAGACGCTGAAACCAAGCACGGGGGGCCTGTTTAAGGCCATAGAGAGCCTTATGAAGACGACAAACATGGTGAGGTCGAAAGGGATCATGGTAACCTGGGGGTTGTTTCATGTACACCTCTTCTTGTAGGACCCCGTTTAAGAAGGCATTACGAACATCAAGTTGTTGGAGAGGCCAACCATAGGAAGTAGCAAGGGTAAGGATGGTACGAATCGTAGCTGGTTTGACTACAGGACTAAATGTTTCATCAAAATCAAGACCTTTCTTTTGATTAAATCCCTTGGCCACAAGACGTGCTTTGTAACGATCAATGGACCCATCCGATTTACGTTTCACCTTAAACACCCATTTACAGTCTACAACGTTCATAGAAGGGGAGGCTGGGACGAGTGTCCATGTGTGATTACGCATGAGAGCATCATACTCATCATTCATAGCCGACGTCCAATGAGTATATCGAGATGCAACCGTAAAGATAGTAGGTTCATGATTGAAGGGATCAGATAATATAGAAGATAGTGCATGGGGTAAGGGATGAGGATTGGTTTGAGAGTAGAGGGATGAGAGAGAGGGAAACTTTTTTGGAGGGTTTGGGGAGTCGGGGGAGAAGGAAGGGGAAGGTTGGGTGGGTTCGGATCGTGTCTTGGGGGAAAGAGTTGGGCTAGTGCCGTGTTGTGGAGAGGTGAGCTGGGGAGGAGAGGTAACATGACGTGAAGGCGGGTCCAAAGTAAGGTTCTGGGAAGGTGAGTGTATACCTAACCCGGGGAAATGGGGGTCCAAGGGAGATGAAGGCCCATGCGGGGAAGAGGAAAGCTTACTGGAAATATCAATTGGGCTCGAGGAGGGAGAAGAATTGATCGGAATATCAGATGGGCTAGTGGCTGGGGAATGAATATCAGGAGGGCCAATTAAATTTGCACTTGAGACAATGGGATAGTTGGGACCCGCGGGCACAGAAGTTGCACTAGAAAGTGAATTGTAGCATAAGGAAAGGTTGTTTCGTCAAAAACAACATTTCGTGAAATATAGACCCGACCGCTTGTCATGTCAAGGCAACGATATCCCTTATAGTGAGTCGCGTATCCAAGAAATACACACGGTGTGGATTTAAATGCAAGTTTGTGTTTGTTGTATGGTACTAAATGAGGAAAGCAAGCACACCCGAAACTCCGAAGGATAGTATAATCTGGGACCCGGGAAAAAAGTTGTTCAAAAGGAGACTTGGGGTTGAGAAGAGGTGTCGGCAATTGATTAATCAAGAATACGGCGGTGGAGAAGGCTTCTACCCAAAGTTTGAACGGAAGATGAGATTGGGCTAAGAGACAAAGGCCCATACTTACAATATGGCGGTGTTTTCGTTCTACTACTCCGTTTTGTTGAGGAGTGTGAGGGCAAGAAATTTGTTGAGAAATCCCATGAACGCGAAGAAATGAGTTAAAAGGATTGCTCGTAAATTCATCGCCACCATCAGTTTGAATTTGTTTAATAGTGGATTGAAACCGATTTTCGACCATTTTAGTAAATGTAATGAAGGTGGAGAGAGCCTCTGATTTTCGTCCCAACGGATAGAACCAAGTGAATCTGGTGTGATCGTCAACAATGGATAAATAGTAACGAAATCCGTGATGTGATGCAATATGTGAGGGACCCCATAGATCAAGATGTAATAAATCCAATGGATATGGTGCATGGAAATTACGATAGTTAAAAGGATGTTGACAAGATTTTCCTAACGGACAAATATGAAAATTCTTAAAAGATTTTGTTGTACCATGAACAGGTAACTTGCAAGTAAGCAACAAAGTATTAAGGATAGATTGTGCGGGGTGACCAAGGCGGGTATGCCAAACATGTGGAGTCGTGCGAGCACCATAGAAAGCCATCTGATTGGTTGTGGGTGGATACGGTTGAATATGATAGAGTCCATCCGAGCTATTCCCAGTGAGAAGGATAGTCCCCGTCTTGTTGTCCTTTACACGGAATCCATTAGTATCAAATTCAAGAAGGCAGGCATTATCACGGCAAAGACGACGAATAGATATTAAATTTTTTTGAATGGCAGGAACACATAAAACCTCATTAAGATGTAATAATTTCTGGGGTCCGGTTAATTTTTCATTCCCAATATGAGTACTTTTTAGTTCATTTCCATTGCCAACAACTATAGTGTCATTACCTACATAAGGTTGAGGATCTGAAATACCACCTGGGTTGGGAGTTATATGATGTGTTGCCCCAGAATCAAAGTACCAAGTGGAGTTTTAGGCTATTGTGTGTGAGAAAGCATGTTGGGCCACAAATGCCTGAGGGCCACGGTCTAGACAATAACGAGCTATGTGGCCCATTTTATCACATCTGAAACAAACATGATTCCTGCGTGAAGGAGCAATCGCCGGTGTGGGAAGAAGATAGGGGCGTTCCGTCAGAAAAAGATGGCGGCGGTTGATCGTGAGGAGGGCGACCTTGATTCCACGTCGATGGATGGTAGCTGGAAGGAGATAAACGACGTCCACGACCACGATTGTTTCTGCCATGTCCCCTGCTGCCACCATTATGGGAGAAAATATTCTGATTCCGATTAGTGGCTCTCCGATCAGCAACCATGGCAACCCCAGAAGTAATGGTAAGATTGAGTCTCTTCTATAAGTGCTCCTCTTTCAAAACCAAATCATAAAATTGGTCAAATTCCAATCAGGGTGCATATGAAGTGTTGTTGCCAGATTTCTGAATTCGAATCCAAATCCATCAAGAGTGTAGGTGATGAGTTCATCTTCATCCATTGAACCACCAGCGTGCTTCAATGAATCAAAAAGTGATTTTTCTTGATTGAGATAGTCAGAAATTTGAGTATTATTGTCCTATTTAAATGTTCGAATTTCGTCACGAAGGAGCCGCACACGGCTGGCCGCTAGTGGCGAGAGACGTTTAGCCAATAGACTCCATGCCTGAGAAGCAGTAGAACATGAGATGAGGAGTGTTTTAGTAGAAGGTGAGGACGTTGCCTTGATCCAACTCAGAACCAACTTGTCTCGAGCGAAATCCGGATGGACAGATCCATCTGCCATCACTTTGGGTGGATCCTTTGCATTTTTTTATGATGTCTCCAAATCCATGTATGTCGAGAATATCTATAACTTGAGATTTCCAACTGAGATAATTATTCTTACCCATGAGAACTGGAAATTGGGATGAGATATTGTAGTTGAGAGTGAGAGAGGAGTTAGATGAAGAGGTGGTGAGTTTGGACATTTCTGTGATCAATTTTGTCAAGTCTAGACTACTGGACTCTCCAGACAGTGGTGTTTGCGCCATTGAAGAGAGGTGAGAAAGCTGTTCAGAAAAGAGGTGAGAAAGCTGTCCGAAAATGCTCGACGTTGGCCTATTATGGCTCTGATACGATGAAGGAAAAGATTAATTCCAGTGTATTTGTATTGATAATGGCTTCCTGTATTTATACATTAAGCTTGTGACTAATTACAGAAAAAATATTTACAGAAAAAATGCATAAGGTAAAAATATATTATGTCCATAATGACAACCGTCCATATAAATCCCATAATTGATTTGTCCAAATATAGCTGTTGTCCATAGCTGTAGCATAATTGAGTTGTCCAAATGTAGTTGTTGTCCATAGCAGTGGCTTAATCAACGTTAGTCTCTTTATTAAATTCTCATATTTGCAAAATTTAATATGCTTTATGATATGAGAGGTCTCTTATAATGTTGGAGGAAGTTATTTATTTATAGAGTCTGGATTTAGGTCGAAATTCATGTTCAAGAAGGTTTTCATAAGGTAGTTGAATTATTAAAGGAGTCCGTCGAAAAATATATCATGCAATCATACCTAATACAGAGCTGCAAATCGCAACAACCAATGCTATTGAATTATGCACCCATCAAATAAGGCGTCACAATCGTAATGTCTATAGGGGTGCGAACGCAATTCCCCTTTTTGGATTAGTTCATTTTGGTCCCTAATTTTTATCTTTTATGCATCTTGAGTCATTTTTCATGCAGTTTTCGTCCTTCATCTTCTAATTTCATCAAATTTACTTTGTATAATCTCCAATCATCATTTCTTGGTCCACATCAACTTTTGAATATTTGCAATTTAGTCCTTGAACTTTGAAATTCATCATTTTTTAACTTATTCAACCAATTTTCACTTCTTTTGATTAAAACCATCCCCAAACCTGAATATATCCTACAACAATCAATATTCAAAAAAATTAAGTAACAATCCAATCAATTTGACTTTCAAATACTCATTTTCGATGGCCCAAATAGGTGTAGAAATGCACCTATCAAAGACCCCCCAAATTTGAACATTTGTTCGTCTTGAACAAAACTAACTACTCAACACACATGAACAAATAATAAGTAACATAGCTGGATAGCTTGCCATTTTGCATCAAATTTTTGAATTCACCTGCATAATTCATAAACTACCTCCAAGTTATGTCACCTAGATTAATTCATCTACTTATTCAATATTAGATCAATATATGTGTGTGTGCATAGTCAATTTAATCACAATAAACTTCATAGATAATTATTTTTCGATCCTCAATGGTCAAATATTTCCTTACTTCTCTCGTAAGATGCACACCCCTAACTTGTTCTTTATTTTCTCTCTCGAGGTGTAAATTATAAATGTTGAATTCTCTTTATTTATTCCTTTCCCACTTCAGCTCAGTTGAGTTTTACCAATGATTGTCACTGCCTCAATTTGGCTGATTCTCTTTAGATTTGAGACTCCTCAACCTCCAACCTTTACCTAAATAATTATCACCACTAGAAGTCTAAAACAAGTAAATATTCAAGGCTAAACCCGGCATGAAGCAATACTTATAGGAGTTTTTTCATTGCTTCAACACACTTTGGTATTCATTATGCCCCTTTTCAGTTTTTGGATTTTTTTCATTAGTTCTCGAGCGTAGTTATGCTCTACATTATATGCAGCTTACTTGTGTGATAGATTGTCTCCTAATCATTGGTCATGAATAAGGACACATCACTCAAAACTAGCTTCACACAACATTGTAGACACCTTTTTCCCACATAGCGCGACTAGTGCAATCGGGGTAATTAATTGGGATCAAAACTCCTAGTGTAAGGATATTCTCTAAGTTCCACCTATTAGCCAAAAGTAACCCACGTGGTATAGTTAACCACATAATCAACACATCTCTTGGTAGCTTCAAACAGTGGTTCAACCACTCTCAAACTATCCTTTCTATAGTTTTCAAATTGAGATATACGATTTTGGTTTTGAACAACCTACGTTCAAACTTTTTCAACATATTCTATTCAAGTAACCACTTTAAAGATATAAAGTGATTAAACATGACTATTGTGCTCAAACGATATCAAATCTAACAAGAATCAGCTTTAAAATAACCACATTTTCATAACTTACTAGTAATTTCAACTATATCAACAATAGCTAACAAGATTGTCCAACTCATACAAGCACACATGAAAGTAGTAAATTTTTTATTATTATTATTATTATTTTCATGTATATAAAGATGCAAACATGCAAAACAAACACAAAATATTGATTGTCATCATCAATAAGCACAACCCCCAAACTTAAAATATATATTGTCCTCAATATATACAATCAAAAAACACAAGTAAAAGAAAAATAACAAGAGTGATGTAGAGACTCGCTAGGAGGCATGTTGGATGGTAAAGGCAAAATTTAAATCACTCCATTCCATTTAGTATTTTCCGTTTGAATGTCATTATAACTTTAATTTAAGATGAAAATAATGTTCTTTTTCTAGGTCTAATTTTGACAAGATGACTCTTTTATTGCAAACTTTAAACAAAACATACCTATTATCTAAATGCAAACCTAGCAAACTATATGCAGTAGTAAATACTTAAATCATAATAAATAAAAAGGCGAGAAATTGAGTTATCTCCCAATAAGCGCTTAATTTAAAGTCTTTTGCTAGACTTTGTTGTGGAGTTAATCATGATGGTTCAAAGTAGTTGTTATCAACTAAGCACTGAACACAATGTTCATCATTGCTAATCCTCTTCTCGATTCTCCAAACTTGGAGAGCTGTTTTTTATGAGGTTCCAATAAGTCCACCTATTCCTTTTCTATATGGGCACTTTTCATGATTTTTGTACTTCTTCCTCCTTAACTTTTCGAATTTCCTCGTCGAGAAATTGTTTCTTGATAGTAGCATAAATCTGGAATTTCTCTTACTCATCATTCACCCTCAAGATTAGCGTGCCTGCTTCAAAGTCTATAACAGCTTGAATCATGGATAAAAATGATCGACCCAACATAAGTAATACATCATAGTGTTCTTCTTTGTCTAAGACAATGAAATCCGCTGAAAATATGAATTTGTCTACTTTAATACCATGTTCTCAACCATTCTTCAAGAGTGATTGATTGATCAATCTGTCGTTATCATCTAGCTCTTCCAAATCTCATTTTCTATAGACAGAAAAGATGTTAGATTTATATTTGCTCCAGAATCACATAACACATTAAAGGTAGAACTATTTCTTATTGAGCAAAGTATTGTGAGACCGTTTAGATCCTTTAGCTTAGGAGGTAGTTTGTGTTGCAAGATACTACTGCACTCATCATTTAGCTTAATACACTACAAGAAAAAAGGCATTTTGCAACATGCAAAAGGCAACATTCATCAATTGCATGTTGCTAAAATGGGTCTATGGCAACATTCAACAAGTGTATGTTGCTATTGGTTGACAAAATTGAGTTTTGGTAACGTTTTTTTAATGAATATTGCTAATACACCCTTTTGC
>CAIGRT010132415.1:0-10448 GCA_903798405.1 Fraxinus platypoda
GGCAAAAAGCCATAAACTTCCCTTCCCCAATTCTAGCCATCAGTCCACTCACCATTTAGAACTTATCCATTCTGATGTATGGACCTCTCCTGTAATGTCAATCAGTAGCTGTAAATATTATGTTATTTTTATTGATGATTTCTCTCGATTCTCATGGTTGTTTCCTTTCAAACAGAAGTGTGATGTTGCTTTGTCCTTCATTAAATTCAAATGCTTGGTTGAGAATCTCTTCTCCTTTAAAATAAAACAATTACAAACCGATAATGGAGGAGAATACCTCTCCAATTCCTTTAAATCCTTTCTGGACAACTATGGCATTTTGCATAGATTAACTTGTCCATATACATCTGAGTAGAGTGGCATATCCGAGAGGAAACACAGACACCTCACCGAAACAGCTCTAAGTCTCCTAGCTCAATCTCACTTACCCTCTCAACATTGGGTTGATGCCTTCCTCACTACAACATATCTTGTAAAATGAGTGCCAACTCTTATCCTTGGAAATTAGTCTCCTTATTATTACATATTCAAAGCTCAGCCAGACTACTCTCTTCTGAAAACATTTGGGTGTGCCTGCTATCCACTCTTAAGACCTTATTCTCCGCATAAACTAGCATATCGAAGCACAAAGTGCATTTTTCTTGGATATGCTACAAACCAAAAGGGTTATAGGTGCTTTGACATCTTTCGTCATGTTGTGTTTGATGAAAACACTTTCCCTGCTGCATCCATGCACCAGAGTTCATCTTCTCCTCCACCTACACAACCTGCCAGCTTCCCTACCATGATAGATATACCTACACCTGCTTCTACTTAGCTCATGGAGAACACTTTACTAGATTCTGCTGCTTCTGCATCAACAGGTATGCCTCATTACTTACTAGATTCTGTTAATTCTCCAGTTCATTCATCTACTAACCTCTCTTCTACAGATGTTGATACCTCTGATATGAATCCATCCTTTGATTTACCAATTGCTGATTTACCCTTTTCTGCCCCACCCACAAACACTACCTTACCTGCTGTCACTACTCCCTCTAGGAACATAGTATCTCGATCCCAAAACAACTCTCTTAAACCTAAATAGTTTCCTGACTACCAGTTATACTATTCCACCAATCATCCACTCAAAGCATTATCCACAATTCTTCTTTCTGAGCCTTGAACCTACACACAAGCCTCAAAGGACTCTAATTGGACAGCAGCCATGCAACTTGAATTTGATGCTCTCCTTGCCAACAAAACTTGGACCTTGTGTCCTAGACCTCCCGATAAACATGTTATTCGAAACAAATGGGTTTTCAAACTCAAACAGAAGGCAGATAGCACTATTGAGAGGTATAAAGCAAGACTAGTAGCTAAAGGTTTTAAGCAAGAACATGGAGTTGACTTTTATGAGACATTCAGTCCTATCATTAAGCCTGTCACAATTAGATTAATTCTTGCCTTGACAGTTTATCATAATTGGGTGATGACATATCTAATGCCTTCTTGCATGGCTATCTTGAGGAAGAAGTACACATGGAACAACCGAAAGGTTTTGAAAATATTGATTTCTCCACTCATGTGTGTCGGCTACACAAGTCCCTTTATGGCTTAAAATAAGTTCCAAGGGCTTGGTTCAGGCGCCTATCTCAGAGTTTACTTGACCTTGAATTCTCTGGCTCCAATGTTAACACTTCCTTATTTTTCTTACATCATTCGAATGTCACCATATTTATTCTCATCTATGTTGATGATATTTTGGTTTTTAGTAACTCCTCTAATGCAATGAAAACACTTCTTGATCAACTTAGCCGTGACTTTGCAGTGAAGGACTTGGGACCTCTCTTATATTTTCTGGGCATTCAGGTTCATCGCACATCAGATCAACTTCATCTTCATCAAAGAAAATATATTCTTGACTTGCTTGAAGAAACTAAGATGATAGGTGCAAAACTAGTGTCAACACCATGTCTATCAGGAAGTAAAATGTCTAAACATGCTGGTGAGCCCCTCTCTGATCCTTCCATATACAGACACATAGTGGGAGCTTTACAGTATTGCACTTTAACTCGCCCAGACATCGCCTATAGTGTCAATCAACCGTGTCAATTTCTCCATTGTTCCATTTCCATTCATCTCACAGCAGCCAAAAGAGTCCTTAGATATCTCAAAGGCACCATTGAACATATTCTTCACTACACGAAAGGATCTCTAGCACTTCATGGGTTCTGCAACTCAGATTGGGCAGGCAGCCTTGATGATTGCAAATCGACAACTGGTTATTGCATCTTTTTAGGTCTATGTCTAATTTCTTGGATAGCTAAGAAACACCCAGTCATAGCACGATCAAGTATTGAAGCAGAGTACAGGTTAATGGCTCTTACTTTGACTGAATTATATTGGGTACGCATGCTATTCAAAGAGCTTGGTCTCTCACTTCACTCCCCTCCTTGTCTATGGGTTGATAACCTTGGTGCACTCTCCTTATCTTCCAATCCAATGTTTCATGCTCGTACGAAACACATAGAAGTGGACTATCATTTTACTAAGAAGAAATTTTGCAATAGAGATATTCTTGCTCAGTACATTTCTACTCATTCACAACCCTCGGACATGTTTACTAAAGGGCTATCAGCATCTAGATTTTGTTACCTTCATGACAAGCTAATAGTTCAGCCTCTAACTATTAGCTTGAGGGGGCCAGTTAACCAGATAACTACTCAGGAAGAGTCATAACAATACCAGTTTGAATAAGTGATAAGTTTGTTTTTAACAACTTAATGTCATCGGGATTATCTTTGTAATCTTTTCTTTTCACATTTGTAATATTTTCTATTCGTAAAACTGCTAATATACTTAATGAAAATCATCTATCGGGTATCCAATTGGAACCAGTTCATTCATAATTTTGACTGCATGGATCCTCTAACTTTCCAGAAAAAATAATGAATTGTAGCATATGAATGAACATATGCAATGAAATTGCCTAAATAAGGAAATGGCAATATGAGGAAGATAATGGCTGTATATGCTACAAATTAATTAATTATATTTCATATGAAAATTATCTATGATTTCTAGCAATAATGTATTCAACTTTACCTTGCAAAAGATGTGTGGATCCCCAACAACAATAAGCAGAGATTAGGCTCGGGTGATTGCAATGTTGAACCTTCTAGAATTGCTCAAAAATATCAAATAATGTACTTTGTCAAATTCGTCGTGTTTCACAGTTGATCGTACAATAGATTTATTAGACTTGACTCTCTTGACCTTGGAATTGTTCGACGCTGCCAATTTTGTTAAACCATGATGGATTGCTTCCTTCACTTTCGTCACAACTTTGAATACTAATGAAAAGCAAATGGAACTCCTCCTTTAGGAAGAGATTTTCCCGTACTCTCCTCATAGCACGGGATCAGTTACCCACCATAAAACAATTCTAACGGGAGGTGCAATATTGCTGGATGAGATCGATAATTTCTAACCAAATTGGTGATATAATTCTAATCTCGACTACCATATAACTTGCAACCGAACAGCCTCTCCAAATATGAAATTTTGAATCCATTGTTTTAGAATCTTTACAAAATGTTATGGGACCTAGCTGCAAAGGATCTTCAGCAAGAACAACTGTATAAGGTAAGATAGTGGAACCACTGATTCTGGCTTTGAAGCTTGGCCTGCCTCGTCCAAGAAAATATGTGAGAAATGTCCTCTTTTTACGCCTTCCGTATAGAGAAGAGATGCACTTGTATATGTTGATAGAATGATCCTATACCATGAATGTTCCCTAATTTGATGACACTTGAAAATGGAATCTTCAACAAAGTAAAAGTGACATCCTTGAAAGGACGAGCGATTGCATCGAGTCTTAAGATTTCAGTGTTCTCAATCTTTATCGATGTATTACTGATGAGCCGTTTGAGGATATGACCAGCTGCACTATTTGAAGGCGCACATGCTAGAAATTGAGCTATAAATCTGTAGACTAGCTTTAATAAAAGTCGATGGTTTCCCTATACCTGAGGGTACATGAATCACATATGGAGACCCTCCTTTGCATTCAAGGATCATCTAAATCGTAAGCATCTGCTCGACATTAAGGGGTACCCAATATTGACACAAATGATGTATCTTGAACCAGTCTTCTTTTAGAGGACTCAAATGGGAATAGAAAGTTTCTCTCCAAATATTGAGCAGCTTCAATGACATGATGCAACCTTCTCACATTAAGTCGGTTATAGTTGAAATGTACTGGAGTGAAAAATTTTGTGAAAAATATTTACTGTAGGAAAGATGATAATGAGTCACAGGCTAACACTTCTGGCTAGCTCATGAATCATAAATATTCACTCACAAGCAAAGATAAATAATAAGTGCATGCCTAGTAGGGGTATTTGACAGCGTTGCATAATATTGATAAATAAAAAGAAGGTAAAATCTAGTTCATTATATTGTCGAGTCCTCTCTAATACCGTGTACCAAAACATACACTAAGTGTCTTCATTTAGGTAAACAAGATATTTACAGCTAGAGATCGAATACGAATATCAAACACTTGAATCATATATGCTAAGATCTTTCCAGACGAACTAATATAATTTATTTCATGGTTAGCAATTGTACAATGAACGATCTTTCGGGGGCTCAATTTAATGTTCAAATTGATTGAATGGAAATAATAAAGGGTAAATGAGGACATGAGAAGGTGCTCCAATTCAAGATGATTAATGGGCATTCCATTTCTAAAAGTAAAAGTAATTAGAGAAGAGAGCGAATGTTTAGTTTATGCATGGGTGTTGAATAGTTATACCTAGACGAATGAGTAGTTTGAACTCGAATAACCAATTGGGGGATCATGAGTTGGCGTTATAGAGAGAATGCAAGTTTTGAAATCTGTGATACAAAGTAAGTCATTTCTTGATCAAATGAATGTAGTAGGAAAAAAAAGGGATTAAAGATAAAATGAACGTGGTTATAATTACAGTGTACAACTATTCATACAGTGATTTATGAATGCTTATAACTTAATAAGAAGATTCTAGCATAATATTGTGTTAATAATTTCTGTTAAGGAACGACAAAATTTGGTAAAACTGGTAAATAAGGATCACTAATATGGTCTTATGCAATCGCCAATCAGTATAAGCTTTGAACTGTGTTTTTTCATAACAGAAGTAAAAAAAATATTTTATTTATGGATTTGGGTTTGCACGGACTCTTGGATTCAAAAAAGCAAGCTGAAATTTGTTCCAAATCTTGACACAAAAGAATTTGTTCCAAAGGAATAGGTTGGTCCCTGAAAAGAGAAAAAATGAGACACTTTTACAGTATTTGTCCACACATGCTACCATTAAAACAACACCACGTTCCGGTGACCACCACCTGACGTCCCAGATCATATCTATCAACTCACTAACTTGATTGTCGGAGTGCTCGTAGTCGCTTCCAGCCCCACTAGAAAAGGCCACGAACAACTAACAGTGTGTTACTATGCGTAGAAAGGAGCTCACGTGGAAGTATTATGTTGGCCACATGTTTGGCGCATTTTTTGAGGTCAACAGATTGGCGTCGTCTGTGGAAAACGTCACTATAACCATGAACATTCTCATAAAGAAAAAGCTTACCAGAATATTTTCCTAGCCTCTCCCTTGCAAAATGAGTTGTTCTTGAAGAAAGAACAAGCATAGGCCCCAAGGAAGAAAGTTGGAGTGTTATTAATTACCTTTTAAAAGAAAGTGTGCAAACTCAAGAACAATGAGTTCAAGTAACGAAGATGTGAATCCAAGGAGAGTAAGAGAGGTCTCTGAAGAAGAAATCCTCCAAAACAATGTCACTCACCAAGGGCAGAAGAACTGTGACACGATTAACTGCTGAGATTGCTCATACGACTACCAACATGAGAAGCATTGCAGCTCAAAATGAGACCATGCATGAACTCCTCATGCAAGTCCAGAATCAAATAGGCTTCCAGATATTTCAGGATACCAGACAATTAGCCCACGAGCCATGCCATGTAGAAGTGGGGCATAGCCATAGAACCCATTCAAATCGACAAGGAAGAGAAGTTGCGGTTGAAAGGGAAGTGGGGGTAAATGTCTCTTCCAACTACGCTTCTGGGTGACCTGCTGACAATGCTTAGGTCGGAGATGACATTTTTCCCTCGAATTATGAAGAACAACCTCAAAGGTCCATGAGCGTGTTCGATCGGATCGGACGTATACTTGGGAATAGGAATCAGTCCGCTCACCAAACAACTCGACCACAAGAATAAGCACAAAGCCAAATAGCTCAGGTTTCCCAACTCTCGCCTCGTTACTTAGCAGATGAGAATGATTCTGATGGACCATGCACGTCCTATGAACTCGACGACGATGAAAACAACCTTCCATTCTCCGAAGAACTACGTGGTTTCCCATGCCTCATAATTTTATGCCCCCTAAAATTCTTAAATATGAAGGAAAAGGTGACCCAGAGAAACACCTCAACAAATATAAAACACAGATGAGTCTCAGAGGTGCATCACTGGCTTTGAAATGCAAAGTTTTTCACTTAACATTGGGTGGAGCAACCAAAGTGTAGTATGGTCGGCTAACGCAATTCAGCATTAGAAGCTGGCCTGACCTCAAAAAAGAATTTTTGAACTAATATTTGTCTAAAAAAGAGGGAGAGACACCGATCCAGCTCCTCCAGGATATGAGACAAGCAGAAGGGAAAACATTGAAAAATTATCTAGCTCGCTTTACTGATAAAATAACTTACTGCGAGCAAGTTACGGACAAAGAAGGCCGAGCTCTAAAAGGAAGACTGAACATGAACACACTATTTTGGAGAGACGTTCGAAGCAAAAAACCTACCACGTATGATGAGTTGGTAGAGATGATGAGAATTGAGATTATCAATGAGGAGATGATTGATCATCGAAACAGGGCGACACGGGGACTCTTCCCCGTCCCAAAGGCAGATGGGAAGAGGACCCACGTAACATTTGGTAAACCAACAATGGATCCAAACTGGGCATACCGTAACCACCACTTCGGGACAGGCACTGGCTACGACAACTCTGAATACTGTATCTACATTAGCTTATGAAAATGTTGGATCTGGCAGCAACGTTGGAGCGGGAACATCTAGGAAACCTTCTAACCCTATAAATAGGGAAAGGAGATGAGGGCCTAGAAATAAACCCCCTGAAGAGGTGCGACCCTACTGTATTTTTCACCATTTCTATGGCCATAACACAATAGAAAAGAAGGCCACCTTCAGGACGGTGCTGCAAGGCCGAACTCACCTAGGAGAGGCGAGATGAGGCGGCATTTACCTCGACATGGCGTGAATGACGACTGGGATAAACCTAGGGATAGACATCTACCTAGGAAGGATCATCCCGTCACAATTGATAACATGCCCGACCAGAAGATCGATACGATTATTGGGGGACCACATGTGGAAGGCGAATCTCGAAATGTACAGAGGAATTACACAAGGGAAGCTAAGGACCTGCCTTTGGCCAGCTATATAGTGAACCAACACCAGAGGGTGAGACCTGTAGATGCCATCACGTTCACTCAGGAAGACGCGATGGGCGTGCATTACCCTCACTGTGATGCATTAATAATAAAAGTCGTGGTGGCAAGAAACATACTGAAGCACATGCTTGTAGATTATAGCAGTTCAGTGAACATTTTGTTCGGCTCCACCTATGACAAGATGGTGGTGGATCACGAACTCATTCCTATGACCACTCCCCTTTATGGGTTCACCAGGGACAATATCATTCCAAGAAGAAGGATCACTTTGGCTATTGAAATGGAGGCTCCACCTCTTGTAGCAACCACTACATAAAATTCTTGGTAGTCGACCACCGGTCCGCGTATCACGAAGGGAGAGTGAGATCCCCAAGGAGTCAGATAGTACCACTCGTTACTCTTATCACCTTCAGCTACGCTTTTAGGGAAGCACATGGAATGACAGACGCTAAAGAGCATATCAACGCCCAGGCTGGCCTTTCGCCACAGCATCCACGACCCAACCATCTGTGCCTAAGAGCTCGGATGGAATTAGGTCGGAGCTTGCCCATACAAGCGCAAAACTAACCTAAAAAGGGGTAGAAAAGAGAGCCTAAGACCCACTTTTAAGAGATTCTCACTTACGGCCACGGAGCCCGGCCTCAGATAGCAGGCTCTTTTATTTGGGTCGGGAATAATGAGATCTATACTATTAGGAATCCTAAAGACCTCCCTACACTTAACTAGTTTTTCTAATGTGATGTTAGAAGGATATTCAGAAGCCCCCCACTTAATGGAAGTATCTACAAGAGGGGTGTGTAATCTCCAAATGTTTTCCACCGACTTGATAGCCCTACCTATCTCATCCGAGGAGAAAGCAATTGGTTTCCTCACCTCCGAAATCCCCACGAAGAGCCTCTCTTCACTAGACTTGTGCCCAGAAACTTTGGAAACCATTTTGATTTTGAAATAAAGTGTGAGGAAGGGAAATTTACCTAAATGTTGGTTTCGAACGGAGCGACAGTCACCATAAGTTATCAAAGGACACCGAATTTGCAAGGTGCTGGTCGCCAGAAAAGAAGAGTTATAGGAGGTTTTTTCGAAATGAAAATCCAACAAATGAGAGAGCTTAGCGTTATATAGGTGATGTCAACGAGCATCAACAGTTAGATGATTGCTTATCCCATCCTCACCGTTTATGTTCTTGGTTCATCAGCACCGTTGAGTTCAAAACGTCATTTAATTAACTGCCCTGATGAGGCGGTCTGTCTTACGTGTGCGAACAAACGTGTAGCCTCAAGCTCGCATAGCCATCGCTTATCATTTATTACCTGGGATGCATGTATTAGAAGCAAGTGACGCCCACAAAAATTGTGTTAAAAAACGCAAAGGCTTTTTCAAATCATTAGCACACAACCCTAGGTAGTCCAATCACTTAGGACTTTGTCTCTACCACAACTTTCCTTAAAGTTACCATCACTCGGGGCTTCGTCCTTCTGCTAGGACTTCACTCTGTCACAACTTTCTGTAAAGTTGCTATCACTCAGGGCTTCACCTCTACCACAAATCTCCATCAGAAAATTACAACCAATGCCTGCACCCCACCAGGGTTACGCTCTTTTTAAGTGGCTACGTCAACAAAGTCCACGCATTATATAAATATCCATACATGGAATTGAGGGACTATTGTTATGGGTTTTTCCAAGTCATCTCCATGTCAAGGGACAAACTGAATACGACCGCTACATGGCGGATGAACTATATTCATCCTCCACGTGGCGACGAACTGATTTTCGCCTCCGCCGCATGGCGACGAACTAATTTTGTCTTGCCACGCGGTGGACACATTGATTTCATCTGCTACCCCGACGGATGCAAAGGCCCACACTCTGCATCACTTCGTCGCAACCGAAACTAAGTCCGAAGTGATGACATCCAAAGTGCGATTATCACTCCTGCCACAATTGCTCCACTTCAACCATGTGTACTAGAAGATCTTTTAGGGAAGGATCTTAAGAACCAAACTAATTGATGGGACGTATAGAAGACTCCAAAATGTCTCATCACGCCTTACAATGGCAGGGAGTATTAAATGAACTGCCTACTTATGGATTGACGGATTGACACCTAGGAATGGATGGTTCGCCCTAGATTCAAGACCATGTGTTCCACATCCAACGGTTCCTCTCTTATTCCCTTTCACTATAAATACCCACACTTGCACTATAGGAAAGGGTTGGTCCTTGTAAAGAGAGAAAAAATGAGATACTTTTACATTATTTGTCCACATACGCCACCATTAAAACAAAATCACGTTCCGATGACCACCACCGAACGTCCCAGTTCTGATCTATCAACTCACTAACTTGATTATTGGAGTGCTCGCGGTCACTTCCACCCCTATCGGAAAAGGCCACGAGCGACTAACGGTGTATTACTACGCACAGAAAGGAAGTGTTTGGCGCATTTTTTGAGGTCAACGGTAATACACATGATATATATCATTAATAATGTATATTTTTATTGAGAATTACAAAGCAACTGGACTAATATAAATACAAATAAAAACATTCACCAACTTCTCTATGTTATCAATTTACTTTTCAAATGTTAGACCTAGGTTATACATGTGCTTATCTTATACAAATATATATATATATACTGATTTCCTAAGTACCGGTGCTAAGCATTCGAGTGATATGACACACTACAAAAGGTGATGTGAAATATGGTTGGTTACAAAACTGATTACATCATCTATTATTGTGTGCCACGTCACTGGTTCTTAGTATATGGTATTTAAAATAATAATAATAATAGTAGTAGTAGTAAATAAAATAAAAATAAACTTGATAAAATTATATTAAAAGTTCACATCTAAAGAGAGAGATTTCTCGGAATTTCCAAAATAAATGATAATTAATTATGATTTTGGACATGTTGATTTTGTGG
>CAIGRT010132438.1:0-16921 GCA_903798405.1 Fraxinus platypoda
TTGGAAATGCTGGGGTTGCTTCTGTTTCAGGAAGCATCTTCTCTAGGCTTGTAATGGGCGTAATTTGTGACTTGGTTGGACCACGATACGGTTGTGCTTTTCTTAACTTATTAACAGCACCCGTTGTTTTCTCAGTGGCATTCATATCATCAGCTCAAGGATATGTTGCTGTCCGGTTCATGATTGGATTTTCCCTTGCAACATTTGTATCGTGCCAGTACTGGACTAGCATCATGTTTAACAGTTCGATAATTGGGCTTGTCAATGGAGTTGCTGCTGGTTGGGGTGACATGGGCGGTGGTGTCTGTCAATTGCTAATGCCTTTTCTTTTCCATATAATAAAGGTTTCAGGAGCCACCCCATTCACTGCCTGGAGGATTGCATTTTTCATCCCGGGATGGCTGCACATAATTGTCGGAGTCATGGTTTTAACTCTTGGTCAAGACTTGCCTGATGGAAACCTTAGCACCCTGCAGAAGAAAGGTGCTGTACACAAGGACAAGTTTTCTAAGGTAAATGATACCTCCTTGTTAATTCCATTTGTCTTAATTTAATTGCTCTTTAATTAAATTTTCTTTGAGCTAATTAGTCTGTTTCTTCGTAATGCTTAGGTTCTCAAATATGCTGTCTCAAACTATAGGACATGGGTTTTTTTCCTCCTCTATGGCTTTTCAATGGGAGTAGAGCTATGCATAAACAACGTTATAGCAGAATACTTTTATGACAGGTGTGTGCTCTCATACTAATATTATATTGAAGTATTTCAACCCTAATAAGTCTCAACTTTCGGAACTGACTATAATATTTCTCCAGGTTCAATCTCAAACTACACACTGCCGGAATCATAGCCGCGAGCTTCGGTATGGCAAACTTTTTCTCACGGCCTTTTGGAGGATACGCATCTGACTTAGCAGCCCGGAAATTCGGAATGAGAGGTAGGCTATGGATCCTTTGGATTGTCCAAACTCTTGGAGGAGTTTTCTGCATTTGGCTTGGACGCGCCAATTCACTTCCCATAGCCATTTTTGCCATGATATTATTCTCCTTTGGAGCTCAAGCTGCATGTGGAGCAGCATATGGCATCATTCCATTTGTTTCTCGTCGGTCTCTAGGCATAATCTCCGGGCTAACCGGGGCAGGAGGAAACTTTGGAGGAGGATTAACCCAATTAGTTTTCTTCTCCAACACAAGATTTTCCACAGCATCTGGTCTGACTTGGATGGGAGTGATGGCAGTAGTATGCACTATTCCAGTGGCATTTATCCACTTTCCGCAGTGGGGAAGCATGTTTACTCCCCCTTCTAAAAATGAAAAATATAATGAAGAGTACTACTATGCATCAGAATGGAACGAGGATGAGAAAGAAAAGGGTTTGAATAGTGCAAGTCTCAAATTTGCTGAAAACAGCCGATCTGAACGTGGGAAAAGACAGGAGATCGCCTCAGCAACTCCGCCACATTCAACACCAAACCATGTTTGATTTGTATGAGTATTTTTCATAATCTAATATACTAGCTATGTAATAAGCTCGCAGTGTCATGCTATGAGAATTATGTAAGAAAAAGTAGTAATAACATCTACGATTAGCTCTTAGCAAGAGTTTTTACATGAATTATGTGTACTTTTCAGTCTCTTTCACATGTAAATTTAAATAAACCCTCATGCCTCCTTTCAATTTTTGTTCATCTTGATTAGTTAATATTTGTAGCGTCTATACGAGAGACTTGTTCTATTATATTCAAATATGATCTTACAAGAAAATGATTAACTAAGATGTAACTACCCTCTTTCCATAGAGGATGGATAAAGAGAGAACCTTAACTTGAGCAATATCACTATCCTTGGGTGGTATCTTCCTTGTCATTGTATTTGTTACCTAGACACTCATCTGAGCAATCAATCACTGTATCACTCGTTTAAATCTTAGAGTAATTAATTCAATGAGTTCGAGTCTAATATTCTCTCAAAATAAAAAAGTAAATATGATTTAATAGCTTAGAAAATAATTTTAGAGAAATTGTCAAAAAAAAAATTGTGGGTCTTGCTCAATGTATCTATCTAATGAAACAGGCTAGTATGCCAAACTCAAAATTTCATTTCGGTGATCAACACAAATCACCACTCTTCGGGGACCATGTCTAATGAAGGTCGCTTATTATAACCTATAGTGAGTCGTCTACGCTTACCACTAATCAAATTACGAGAAGTGTCTTGAGTGTAAAAGTCAAATTTAAACCCAAAATCATGTATAACTGATTACACACATTTCAAAATAATAATAATAATAAATAAGTCTTCCATTCAAAAATACTTGCCCAACTAGCAAGATAATTAGCCATCATGGTGATAAAAATTCAATTAGAATGAATTTGGTTAGATAAATGGCAAATGAATCCTTCATATGACAATTCTTAGCATGATAAATTAATTTGGATTGAAAAAAAACAAAAAATTATGCTACATATTTGTTATTTCACTTCTGTCAATAGTTGACAATTAAAAATGGAAAATTCTATGTGTACATTATGGATAACATAATAGTATCCATAATGTACACATGGCGACCCCCAATTGGGGGGTCGCCTGGGACCCGCCTGACGCGACAGGCGACCCTCCAATTGGGGGTCGTCATGTGTACATTATGGATACCATTATGTTATCCATAATGTACACATAGCACTACTCATTAAAAATTCCATCCGGTAGAGGAGATGTACGGCAAGTATTTAACTCTGCCAACAGTCCACATATTATGCATTGCCGTACATTTTATTTATTATTACATATATTTAAACAATATAAAGTCAACTTTCATTGTACATGTTATTTCTTTTTTAAACGATCACCGATACGTATTATTAATCATAACATTTATATATACATATAGTCACCTCTTTGAATATTTTGTGGTCATAAATTAAAAATTAAAACTAGAACGCAGTCGCGTTCCCAAGTAGTTTCGACCCACTTTCGTGGGGTGTGAAAGAATACGATAACCTCCAAATTTCTTTAGCACATTTAACCTGATAGAGAGAGAAAATAAATAAATAAATAAATAAATAAAATTTATATATATATATAAGATACAACTTGGAACAAATTATTGAAATATTCATCTTTAATTAATATTGTTAAAAGTGATGTAAATTGCAAAAGAAAATTTTAACTAGAAGCATAATTAAAGGTACTGTAAATACATATGGTCTCCATCTGAAATAGGGAGAGGCAAGATTATTACAATTCTCGAATATTACAAATAATCCTAATTTGTGCACTAACCTCGCCGGATTCAATGCTAATCCACATGTTAAATTGAGGATTGTGAATATTAAGATTTAATGCAAGTGCAAAAATAATTATATTTTAGCTATCACATAAGGAGGTCAGATCTGCTGTCATGAATTTATGTTCCCTTGATTGTTCAATCAATATATTTTCGATATCTCAGCGCATCAGTGTTCATGTCAAATCGAAAGATGTGAAGATATCAAAAAATGTGTTGGCAACTTTTCTTTCGGTATGAAGAGATTGATGGGTTAAAATGTCAAAAATATAGTGTTGAAACAACCAAGGGATAACAATTTCCAGACATGATCTGCCTTTGTGAGTACTAATGGTGATAGGCTTTCAACTTGCCATCCGTACTTATTAATACCACATTTTCTAATTCTAATCTTTTCACATGTGAGACTTTGACCAACCATTTTTGCAATTAAATTGCAAGTTGCTTCCCTCTTGGTTTGTCTTCTTTCAATCCATCTCTTTTTCAGTTCTTTTAAAGTGATTATAAAATAATCAATTTTTTACTCATTTTCAATCAGATATTTTTTTAAAAATATTTTTCGCCTTTGTTAATATAATTTTTCTACTTATTATTCTCATATTTTTCAAAAGAATCATTTTTCAAAAAATAATTTTACACAAGCACTTATTTCAAAATATAATAATATTTAAATAGGGACTTTAGTTTACTTTTCTATGCAAAGTTTTCTTTTATTGTTTAAAATATTGATTGATACTGCCATATGTCAGTCAACTTATCAAAAGTATTATAGTATATTCGTTTGGAGAAAAAGTAGATCACAGTGAAATATCTATAATATATTAAATATTATATAAGTGAAAATCATTTTTTAAACGATTATAATCCAATTACAATTCAATGATTTCAATAATACCTTACTTTTCATTTTTCAATATTTATTTAATTTACAAACTATAATAAATACTAAATTAAATATCACATTAAGTGAGAATATTTTTTGACGATTATAGCCATACTACAATTCAATTATTTCAATAAGATTTTACTTTTCGTTTTTCAATATGTATTTAATTTACAAACTATAATAAATACTACAAACTTATTATTCATGCATGTATTTCCTATTATTAATTCTCGAATAATTAACATTTACAGTCATTTAATTATTCCATATGTATTTAATTTACGAACTATAATAAAAACTATAAAATCATTATTCATGCATGTATTTCATGTTATTAATTCTCAATTAATTAACATTCACATTCGCATTCACATTCATGTCTATGTCCATATTCATGTCCCTGTTATTAATTCTCAATTAATCAATATTCACATTCATTTAATTAAGTAGAATTTCACATTTAAGAATGCAATTCATTATTCATGTTCATGTATACTAATTAGGATCCAGTTTCACTTAATTGAACATTTAGTATAAATGATTTAACATTCATTGTCATATATATATTCATTAATATTAATTTAAAATTAATTAACATTCATGTTAATTCATGTATCGAATTTGCCATGCATGTTCAGTTATACATTTAGTTGTAATTCTAATACTCATATTCAAGTATGCATTTCACTATTTACGCACATGTACAATAATTGACATTTATTTTCAGGGTTTTTATTTCTCTCATATTTAAATCAAAATGATAAATAGATTATCAAATATTACTTTCACGGCACTTATAAAGTATTTCAGAATAACGTGCAATGCATGTTCAACTGTAACTAGTATTGAGAAACATCGTGATTAGTACCGAAGACACATGTTATTGAGACCATAAATTAAGTTCAAGTCATTTTACATCAAATTATTTCTTCTTATGCTTTTTGAAGTTTTCAGTTTGTATAGCGTTTTAAACTTTGTTTCCTGCAAATTGACACATCTATTATATCACCAACGTTGAGAACATTAAAACCAAAGTTATACAAACAATTTAACAATGATAATAAGAAGAATTTGAAAATCAAAAGTTCAAGTTAATCCAATAGTCCAACTATTTTTAATTATAAAGTGAACAAAAAAATATTAACACGTCTTCATTCATGAGTGTATACAGTCAACTGTTTTATTTAAGATCTTGCCTATATATAAGTTGACCGGCTAACTCAACCAAATCAGCGTGTATTGAGCCACATTTCTGGGTCAACAAAGAAACACGAATATGCGGTTTCATATGCTTATGCTAGTGAAGGACGAGTTGAGATCTGCTCTCCAATTTTTACTGTCTAATTTGCTGTCAATCAAATTAATTATTGACACATTATTTTAAAATAACATTTCCAACTTCTCTCTAACTACTCTTTATGCTTAAAAATATGTGACATTTTAATGTAAAATTATGTATGAATAATTAATTAGTGGACAGCAAATTGGACAACAAAAATTGGATAGCAGATGGATCTCAACTCAGCGAGAGACTTAGCGTACATGCCCACAATTTTAACTTGGAAGTACTGGAAACTGTCCAGTTTAAAAGAAATGCAGCTTTGTTAGTTTGTTTGATGTATTCTCAGGGTTGCTGACTTTCGAAGAGTGAAAATATATACGTGCATGTGGAAGAAACAAATCAATGTATTAAGTAATAAAGGACCAGCAAAACTAATTAGAAAGAGCACCAACCTCGCCGGAATCAAAGCCAACAGCATATGAATTTATTATTTTAAGGTGCTTTTCCAATTACATGCGTACTTATGACTACATGTTTCTACTCCTAATGTGCTCCACGACGTTATAATTTAAATTCAGTTGGTCGCATTTATCCTTTTTATGTTTTAAACTAACACTCTCATACTAAAATAATTGTATAGTTGAACGTTGACTGAATTCATGAACCAATTTATAAATTGTATCCAAACGGAGGCAAAAACTAACGTCCTCGAGCACACTATGAGTAGAAAATGTATGGGTTTTGCTGCCCCTGGCCATTTGGCCTTTTCCAAAATGTATTCATAAGTACGTCCATACGGATGGAATTCAAAAAGATATAAGAAACACTGTAATTATACCGTGGCGCCTGAAATTATAAGTTAGCTATCAGCATAGCAGTTCTGATTTTCATATTTCTGAAGACATGGCTTAAAATAATTAATCCGAGCTACACTTGCATTATATTTTTGTATTTTCATCTTGCATTAAACATGGGCTGGCTTTGATTCCGGCGAGGTTGGTGCTCCTGCTAATTAAATTTGTTGGTCTTTCTAGAATTATAAATGCATTGAGTTTGAACTAGAAACTTGTATTTATTAATTAATGCATTGAGTTTGATTCTTGAATGTGAACTTGTTCACTTCTTCTACGACTAGCTAGAAAGTCTGCATCAATTAATGTAAGCAAGTGCTGTACGCTATTCTTTTACAATTATATTATAAGCATATGCAGCCGCCCCATGAACTTGTCCGTCCAAAATTGGCGATCCAATTTAGTGCCCACCAATGATTCATTGACACATCATTTTACACCTATTTTTAAGTACAAATGGCCCTGAAAGAAAATTTGAACGTGTTTATTTAAAGTGATGTGCTAATGAATCATTGTGTGGATAGCAAATTGGACAATCAATTTTGGACAGCAGATCTCAACTCTACAGCTGCATGTTTCATACAATATGTTTGGTAAGGTGTGTTTTCAATGTTTATAAATCTTTTGGTCAAAAGTTACTTTTGATAGAACCATTTTTTATTCATAAATTTCGTAAAATTCAAAAGTACTACTCACTTCTTCACTACTCATTTATCCGTATTTATAAACACTGCGGATTATGAACACCTTAACAGATATACGATTAATATATATGTTTAATTGTTGACCCAAAAATGGGTACACATGCTAATCAATAAGTGATGAGGCTAGGTTTTACAATCAACTTATAAATATATATTTATACATTTGATTTAGTTTATCATGGAACCATGGATGTTCATTTGATTTATAGTTTATCATGGAACCATGGATGTTCATTGCATCAAGCAAAAGCATACGCTCCCACAAAGTAGCTATCTCTTGATGTCGATTAAGGGGAGGATACTACACAGCGAAGATATTAAATAAATGATTGACTGTATCCTTATTAAAAAATTGATTATGTTCATTTATATTTGCCTTTAGTTTGCAGCTTCTTATTTAAATGAAAATTTTACTTTTGGCTTCAAAAAAATAAAATAAAAATAAATTGAGCACATTGTTATGGAAAAGTTAAAATCTCATTATGATTTGAAGTCAAAATTAAACTTAAATTTTAACAAGACATTCAAAAATATTACTCACTTATTATCAATACATTTTGTGAGACTCAATACTCATTTTCATTGCAATTAACGATTTCATTATAATTTCTCCCGAACAAACATAATATTATCTATCTCCACTTTTTTTAAATTAAAAGTAGTTAGAATAGTCTGACAAATTTGAATTTTTAATTCTCAAAACTATTCTTATTTTAAGGATTTGTTAATTTTTTTTTAATATATATACATTTAGGATAGATGAACCACCTACATTAAAATGGATGGATGAACCACCTACATTAAAACCTAATTTGAGATCGTTATGAGAATAAGTACAAGCCTAGCTTCTACCGTCTTTCAATAAGTGTGTGTGTGTGTGTGTGTGTGAGATTCGTATCTTGAATGCATGCTATTGATTGTTATTTCTATGGTTGGGTAATCGAGCTCCATGGATGTATATATGTACATCTTGGAACTACGTTAAACTTCTTAGATTCCATTATTTAAATTTTTAATCTTGATTGCTAAGTTTGATCCGCAGTTATGAATTGATCAATCGATTGCTTTTTAGATTTTGCCTCCTCATAAATTTAGAGACAATTTAAGAAGTTATAAGTCTACTGAACGTTAACATTTTCGCACATTAGAAGCAAGGCATGTAAGTATAGTATACTCAGCCTAACGTTGATGATGCACTAGATCGGTCATATTGAGGTAAGCAAAATTTAAAACGGATTACAAATTTAAAAAACTTCATTAAAAAATATGTCAAAAAGAAACTATGAGAAGAAACGATTTAATCAAAAAACACATTTGATGGTGAACTACTTTTTTATCAAAACGAATTTACTATAATATTTTTGATAAATTGACTAAGATTTAGCAGTACGTATAAATAATTATATAAAAAATCGTATAAAAGTAAACTGAAGTCTTATTTAATATTATTAAATAAAAAATATAAACGAGCAGGAGAGAAGACGACAAAAACAGCAAGCAACTTGCCATTTAATTGGAGACCGCTGATCAAAGCGACACGTGAAAAGATTAGGAATTGAAAATGTAATAATAGTAAGTGTTGAGGATCGACAAGTTTGCTATAATACCACTTGTTAAGAATTATATATTTCTCCGATCCACTTGTTGTAATTCAGAATTAAAATATCGATATTGTATGGCAAAATATGAAATATATGATCGTAAGCAAAAGAATAATAAAAGACAAGAAATATGACCGAGAAATTTAGAGATTTTATTGATCCATGAATAATAATGGAGAAATATACAATTGATCTGAAATTCTAGTAATCACCGAGACTAAACTATCATATATTCTCAAAACCTCTCAAAATGTTGAATATATATTTTTGTGAAGATACAATGTGATATATATGTGTGCGCGTGCGTGCGTGCGTGCGTGTGTGTGTCTTTTTGGACTTCTNTAAACTATCATATATTCTCAAAACCTCTCAAAATGTTGAATATATATTTTTGTGAAGATACAATGTGATATATATGTGTGCGCGTGCGTGCGTGCGTGCGTGTGTGTGTCTTTTTGGACTTCTAGATGAAGAAGTCATAAAATCCGGAAAAATCGGAATTAAAAACACCAAGGTGCCACCTTTCGGGTGCCGCGGGGCAAAAACCAAGTAGGGGCATTGGTGCCGTGGCACTGGGCGTTCTGTCCCCTTTTCATCTCAAAGTCATTTTCCAAGTCAAACTCCCAATAGGGCTTCCAAATAGAAATTTAACTCGAATAAGACTTCAATAACATTCCAAACTAAATTTCTCTTGACGTGCACTTCAATTATAATTTTTCAATTACTTCAACAAAGAATTCGGGCCATACCCAAATTCTAACGGTAAGTACGGATGTCAAGTTGAAAGGCTATCGTCATTGCTGATTAGTACGTGTTCTTGACGATGGACCTATCAATATTTAGTTGAGTTGATCGACCCTTAAATTATAATAGAAAAAAGTATCTTACATGTTATTGAGTTCCACTTGCATTATACTCAAGTATTTGCGGTCTTCCCTTTAACATGTTCTGGCACCCAAATTGCCATTATTTATTTTCGTTTGTTAGGCAGAATATACTAATCAGCATCAATGAAAATTTATATACAATAGCAGGTACACGATCACCGTACCTTCTGGAGGTACATGAAATTCAAGTTTATAGTATTTTAGTTTATTCGGGTTGGTCCGATGAAAGTCGGACGAAACTACTTGAGAAGGGGACTGCACACCAGTTCCTATTCTTTATTCAGTATATTTTCAAAATATTCAAAGAAAGTTGACAATATGTGTATTGATAATAATATGTACGGACATGCATTAGAGGTTGCAAAAAACTGGCCGTACATCTTCTCTTGGAGATTGATTCTTTATAATTGTCAACTGGTTTAGACAGAAGTGTATAGAGTCAGCACTGGACTATTGAGTATATAGTAATGGTTTGAAGGAAATATATATAAGATAGTTCTTTAATTAAGTGACATAATTAGAAATGTATATGTAATATAATTTTTTTGCAATGCAAATTAGTTTATAGTACCAAAAATTATCATGTATATGTAATATAATATTTTTGCAATATGTATCTTTCATTTTTACCCCTTTATATTATTTTTCAATTTTTATTTTCATTTTATTTAAATTATATTATTTCCTTCTTTTTTCAAGGTATTTTTTTCTATCTTATTATTTTCTTAAGTTACATTTTTTTCATATACTTCGGATTTAAATGAGATTATTTTAAATAAAAATACAAAAACAAATTATTCTGGATGACAAATACCCGCTTTGCATTATCTCACCCTGTTAAGTAATCAACGTGGGAACGAGAAACATTGAATCTATTTATAGATTTCTCAAATATCTATTTACAAAAGTTGTAACCCTTTGATGATATATCTTTTACAAAAGCATGGGAATGAATATTGCGTTCTTATGTGAATGCTACATGCTGAATTGTTCGACTCTTATTTTATCAGAAAGATTTTTAATTTTTTAAAATACTTGGGTTCGACTTAGGGGACTCATTTTTCCACGAGCTATTTGTATTAGTCCAAATCAAAGTTAATGTATTAGTTATATGTTTTAGAGTAGCTAGGATTTTTTGTTGTATTCGGATGAATCATATACACTAGCTCGTTCATGATCATTTAACCTGAGGTACTGGTTGCTGTTAGGCCTGGGGGGCAGTGACACTGCCGGGCCTGATGGTTTCAAGATTAATACAGGTTTCAAGGCTGGTGTCATTACATGAAGATAGAGTTGGAGGTTTGCTTTTGCTATGTTAACTTGGAAGTTGTTTTAGACTCAGATTCTAGAATTGGGTCCACTGCTCATAATTCTGTATTATTATGCTTCTGAGACTTCTGATGTACATTCCATTTGATAATTCAGATACATGGAAAAATGTTTGATCTGCATAGGAAACTGGTCTGACACATTCATTCTATGACATGAATTCTATAATTTCACAAGCCTACCTATGGAATCTAGCTGCAAATACATCAATTTAGTTTAACCTCATGGTGTTTTTTCAATAGCAAAAATTAAAACAGAGTTGAAAAATAAAAATTTAAGATTTACCCCGTTATAACTCATAGGTTATACCATTTCATACAGCTCTATCAGTAATTCTTGTTCATAAGAACACTGTTATGTAACTATTCTGCATTGAGTTTTCCAAGCAGCGAATGATCCTGAGTGTTGTAACTTTTTATTGAGATATTCAAATACGATCCAATTATTTATAATATCTTCTGCATAATGATAATGAAAATAATTTACATCTTGATTAGTGTAAAACTAGTAAATATTTAATTACTGAAGACCTCAGCAGTGTCAACAAACATAATAGGAAGGATATCACTAAAGCTATATAAGTTGGTCAAGTTGAAGATACAATACAACAATTGCAAAATCTATGCTATCTAGGTGCTATCTATTTATTTAACTGCAATATTTTATCTTTTGTGCGTTACCCCCCTTTACTTTTTGGAATTGGACAAGCAATATTATTTGAAAGCACACTAAAAGAGGTCATTAAAGGCTTCAAAAGAGCTTATGTTATTATACTTCATCCTAACAAGTTTTAATGCTTTGTCTATCTTCCCCCAAATAAAATGTTATTCTGCTATCTGCCCATTCTGGTGGACAATTTATTGCTGCAAATATTTGAGACAATTGAAGATAACTCATCCCCAAGGCTGTTTGGTGGAAACAAATTAGGTTAAAATTGGAATACAATAACATTATTTCTTTTTATTGCCAAGCCAAATTCAATCCTGACTCAATTCCATGCTATAGAAGACATAGCATAGTTTGTCTTCTTGAGTTGATTTAACACTTTGGGAAATAAAGTGGCTAAGAAGCATTTTTGATTCCCTTGAAAAACTATGCATCTTCATTTAACTTTTCCTCTTTCCCTCATGTATAAGCTCTTCATCTCCTTTGGTTCTGATATAATTCAGGTTTCTTATTCCATCATTTACTGTGCAGCGTCTTCTGCAAATCTAGACTGAAATTCTTTGTTCTGCCTACAATTTGGTACTGCATAGGCTTTTTTTCTCATGAAAAAGGGAAATCATCAACCTTTATCAGGAAGACAGTTAAGTAACTGTGCTAATCTTAGCAACATTATTGGTGTACATTGGCGTCTTTCCTTTGCTTCATTTGTCCAGTCATACCATCTGCTGTCATAGCTTTAATTTTGCCATTGTTGCTTTTGTTTTATTTAACTGATAATAAACAGATTTGTTGTCGTTCCACATTTCAATTTGTCGTATGGAATAACTTCAGCTTCTACATTGTTCATATAGAATAGCTCTAATACTTCCTCATAATTCTATCAACCATATATTTTTTCCCTCTGCGGTGGTTTTCTTGAATTGCAATTGAAAATGTAATGTGATTTAACTGATTCTTCATTTCGTTTTAATTTTCTGCAGAGGCAGAATATCTGAATTTGCAATATTGGGCTGCTTCATCCATTTGCTTTGCCGCGTTACCTTTCGTCTGCTTCATTCTTCAACGTCATCACAACAGCTCTAATTCTATATGTTCTCCCTTTCATCGTGACACAAAATTTGGTATAGTGTGCTTGGCCTTGTTTATAGGAATCTGCTCCATCTCATTTTTTGGGAAATCATATGGTGGTAAGTGAAAGAACCTCTTTATATTACTATGCTCCAGCATTTATTTCGTCAACAACTGGAATTTGAAAAACGTGGATTTTTTTTATTTTTAATTTTTAACTTTCTTTTAAGTGTTTCTCATGCGATTGAGAACATTTATTTACTTCATTATATATTTAGTTTGTCAGTCAACAACAATATCATTGATGATTTACCTTTTGGTTTTGCTCGATTTGCTCCTCTTGCAGGGCAGTCTAAACCTTTGATGTTCTTATGGGCGCTCTGTCATGGAATTGCAGCGATTTACTTAATTCAGAACATTCTTCGTACTTTTCCAGCATGTGTGTTTCTGTTGGTAGGTCATGTTACCTTTTAGCCTCCATTTGGCAAAATTTTAATCATTTACAAATGGTCAAACTTCATTTTCAATCATATATTTTAATGGGCCCACAAGTACTATTTACTTATCCACCACTCTTTTCTGCATATCTATAAATTAAACCGTTTATAAATTCTTCCCAAAAGGAGGCTTAAGCTTTAGCAGGTGCTCTGTCATAGATCATAGAGGCCAACTTAATTAAACACATGCTTTGTTCATTTCGTTTTTCCTTTTGGTAGGTCATATTACTATGATTTAGGCTTTATTACTTATTGGATGGAGTCTGTATTATTAGAGAGACCAAGAAAGAATCAAGAAGAGAAACTTTTGTTTGTTTTAATTCATTACTTCGCTCAGACACTCTTGTTATCCATTTGATTTCAAGTCGCAGTATTTCATTTGGCTTGGTTTTACCAAATTGTTTTTTCTCTCAGAAATTATGTTTTTATTTCTCTTGTCAGGGGAAGGGCTTCTGGTTACTGCCGCTGTTGTGATCTATTTTGGGGACATGTTCTTCTACACTGCTTCAAATGTTAGTTTATGTTCCTTATTATATTTCAAATTTAGTTAATTTCTTTGCTGACAATAATCTGTTACCAAACAGATCCCTGGATATTGGGCATCATCCAATCTAGTTCTTGTTGAATATCGTATCAAGAGAGATGAGATACATATAATTATTCAGGTAATGTTCTGTGTGTTTCAACGAGTAATTATTCCATAATTCTCCCTCTCTGAGTGGAGAAGTAAAGTTTATAAATATACTAATTGAATGACTGTTGGACTACTTTTTCCTGTTTTCTACAAATTTGTTGTCAAAATTTGACAATGCTTTGCCTGCTGCTCATCTAGCTCTCGAGACATGTCAAACCATGAGATAAGAAGATCCTTTGTTTTCTATGCTTCACTTGCATTTATGTTGGCTGTGGCTGTTCCATCATGGATGCAAGTTGTCCAAGATTTTCACAGACACCCTTTGTTGTGGTATGCTCCTCAATTTTGTGTCAATCTGTTGCTGGTTACTATTCTTGCTGCTTTCTGCTTTATCAAATTTTCTGACGTGAAGAACAGAATACAGTGTTGCCATATTTATTTAATATTTGGGTTGATAACTTAGGTTTTGAGACTTGTGGAAAATAATTTTTCTAAGTTGAAAATTTTGCTGCTATGTCACCTAAGCAAGATGAAGAAAAGTTTTAGTCCATTCTTGACAAACATATCAGAAAGTCTCGGCGTATGTTTGGCAAGTTTTTATAAATAGTTTTGTTAGTAAACAGATAAAAATGAGTGGTGGATAAGTGTATTATATTTGTGAGTCCACAAAATATGTGGATAAAAAATAGTTTGATTTTTAACACTTGCCAAACATGTGCTAATATGATTGCATATTGATGATGAAATGTGTAATTGTTGGTAGGGATCTAGATTCATTTATCAGATAGAGTGTTTAATCGATATGTATCAGAATTAAATAATTTTTTATGTGATCTCTTATTTTAAATCCAATTACAGGCCGGTATCTTGTATCATTAAGTCGTTTTGCTAGCACTAGGTATTGGTGTTAAGGGGTTTTATGAGAATATACAAATATGCTAAAAATACCGAAAAATAAGCTACGAAATTATCTCAGAAAGTCTAAGGGGGTAAATACCATGATGTAACTTTCAGTTATACCTGAAAAGTGTTTTTATTATTTATGAAACTAACATGTAATTTTTTTTTTCTCCATTCCTTATAAGTAGACAAGCTGACCTGTGTAAAGTTGATCAATCTAAAGAATCTGGAGTTTCATGAAAAAGTTTTTCTTTTTAATTTTCTTTGGCCTCTGTGTGTGTGTTTTTAGTTCACTGTTGGAGATAAAAAGCGAGGTTGAATGTGAGACTAATCACGAAACATAGTCTAATTGTGCAGCACAGGGAACAACATGGCCAAAAAGCAACAGCAGCTTGAAGTTCTGACCTAATCCAGATGTTCTTTATTATTTCTATTGTTTTTATTGTGGTCCAAATGGTATACTGGGACCAAGAAAAATTAAGGAAATAGTGTATCTTATCTAGTAGATAGGTTACGATGTATATAAATTTAAATTAATTACTTTTGGAAGCAAATTATATGAAACCTTACAATTTAAGAAATTTATGAGAATACAGATGGTTAAGAATGTCTATAAGGATCATGTAAATGCAGACTAATAACAATCTTCAGATGCAAATTCTGTGAAAAACAAAATGAGATTAATTATGCTCCTTATGTGCCTTCTTTCACTAAAAAAGCAGAAACAGTCCTTGTATTCTTTTGACGAATATATATATAAATGAATTTATTGTAGAACGACTTCAATACCAGTCTTGGGTTGGTATGGGTTTTGATCATCCTCGTTTCAAATAAGGCTTACTTAGAAATCTAATCCAATTTCCTAAAAATGAATGTAGCAGCGAAGTCCATGAAGTTAATATCCCATTAGATAAATAATATTGCTACCTTGGGCATGGTTTGCACTTTGCAGAGAATAATGTGGACAAGCAAAGCCTTACTTTCCTTAGTCCTAGCTCCAACCTTAAAACTTGAGTGAATAGTTTAGCAAAGCCTTATACAGCTACTGTTTCTACTGGTGGTAGTTAACTGTATATCCTTTTCTTCTAAATATTTGATTCGAATTGTATTCTACGATATTATTGAAATTACGAGGTTGGACCCAAATTACACCTAGAGGAAGGTGAATAGGTGATTGTGCGAAATTAAAAAATTAATAATTAATTAGCAACAAGTCACTATTAATTATCTCTTGAAGGTTAATTAATCAAGTCAATTTTCCTAAGTTGAATTGCCGCAGTTATATGAAAACAATAAATAAACAATTAGAATGATCACGGAGAAACCCCAATCGTTTAAAAACTTCGGGCACTTTGTTAGTCAACAATCCACTATAAACGAATTAGGAACTTACAGTCCGTCGCACGACTACCACTAGTACTTTCTGACCACCTGACTGCAATTCCCACAGTCCTCTTAGATTGCGTGCTCCTACACTAACTCCAAACTGTAGTTTTCAAAGCCCATCTGGATTGCGTGCTCTTACACCAACTCCCGACTTTATGAATTCGTGTATCTCTAGGGGATCAACAAAGAACTCCGTGTTCTCCAACTACTGGAACTCCAGTCACTTTTCCTTGATCTTCAGAACTCTAACATATGTATAGGAAGTAGCAATTTGGTATTTGGATTAAGTGGGTTTTATGTTTTCACCGCCAAGAACAAATCGAACAACGAATGTTGAAAGCTATGGATGAATTTGATGAAATAGATAAGAAGCAGTATGTGTTCTCTTAATGTTCAATTTTAAAAAATTGTTCAGAGGTGTGCTGTTATTTATACTGTAGGTTTATGATTGAATGAGTCGGATAAAAAATTTTAAAAACACAAATTAAAATCTTTCGGATGACCTTGTCGCTCGAGCGAAAATTGCGACAAGCGTGTCGCTCAAGCGAAGTCAAGGCGACGGCTAGCGACAATGTTTATGTTTCTGCCGCTCGAGCAAAGACATGGCGACAGTCTAACGAAATTGCGGCGCCGTTTTTTCCTTCTTTCCATTCTCGAACCTTAGACCTAATACAACTCAATTAACAGTATTTGCAACTTACTCATTGACTTTTACAACACATTAAATCTAGTCATTTTTGTTCACAGATTTGCCGGTTACATTAAAAACCTAACAATTATGACGAGGATACGTGAATCGTTGGATACACAATTCTCAATAATTTCAGGGGATGAGTGATGGCCTTAGTGAGCTTTATTGAGTGTTACCCTAGTTACTGCATTTGCATCCGTATGTAATCATTTCTGCATGTGTGTGATTGCTTAATTCCGTTGCATGATTATATGTT
>CAIGRT010132459.1:0-10415 GCA_903798405.1 Fraxinus platypoda
AACACAGGATTTACATTGAGTTACAACGAGTTAAGGCGAGTGAACATGAAAAATAATTTTTTCCTCACAAAGAACCAAGCGATTTTTCACCCCGTAGGGTCCGGATGTCCAGTCACAAAGACCTAATCACCCGTTGAGCATCCACAAAGAAAATAGCTCTAGATCCACTAAGTATCAATCAAGAAATATTACAAATGTTCGAAGAAACCTTTGGTTTCTTGTGTTAATCTCGCCTCAACAATACAGACACTGCAATCACCAAAACCAACCCTTAATCTATACACTATTATACAGACTTCACTAAGAATGGATTGACAAGACCACACAGCACGATTACAGTGACAAAAATTAGAGTAAACCCTAATCTACACTCAGAGAAAATGGAGCACAGAGAGAGACGAAGAGAGAGTAGAATGATCTTGAATGTCCAGTACACCAAGGGCCAAGTCAACAAGTAATATGAACAGTTGCAATCCAAGAGCAGAGAGTCAGCCACGTGTAAGGCTGATAATAATCATCAATGAGGCTAGCACCCGGAATTACTCAAGTCCAGAACCAGCAAACAATAGCCCAATCCAATAGTATAGTGAGGCAGCCCAATATAACATAACCTCTGCATGAAAGCCATGAGGAATTGTGCATGTGTTGAAGGGAAATAAAAATTGTGTATGTATTGAAGGGACATAATGAAGATACAATTTTTTTTTTATATATTTGAAAAAAATAAAAAAAATAAATCTAGCAGACATCTAAAGGGACATATTGAAATTAAATTAGCTTATGATAGATCATCTAGTCAACATTAGTTTGCATCTCCTGTTTTGAGTAACTCCTCAATGTGAATAATATGACTTGAGTGGAAATATTGAAATTAAGAGAGTTGAGAACCTATGACAAATAAAATGTCAAATCTAATCGAGTTTTAATGTCAATCAAGTCTAGCTTTCTAAGTGAGAGCATTATACCTTTTCTGAGAACTTTGAGGTGAAGTCCATAAATTTGATTTGGTGATGCATTTTCATTTGTTGGATTCCGTCGAATTGATTTTACAGTCAATATTTACTATTAAGGATAAGTTGTAATGTTGCATTGAAAATGATTGAATAAATTAAATATAGAGACGTGATAGAATTTTTCGTTTATTTTATTAAGTTGTATACCGTCTAACGTACCAAACATAACATAATTTTAAGACCATTGCCATAATAAAAAAAATTCAACTAAGAATAAGTACAGTATACTGGAAACAATTTACACATGTTCAAAATACAAATAGTGTTTGATCAAATTTATCAGTTATCCTAGAATGGATAGAATTCAGGTCCATACATACGATCTATAAAAGAGGCTCTCTCTTACTTTATTCTAGCTGCTTTATAATGTTGAATTTCTTGTGTGTAAAAGAAGTAGTACTTTCATATTTTATTTGCAAAAAATTCTTTCCTTTTTCTATACGTTTTCCACACACTGCCAAAAAGTCCACAGCTTTACCAATAAAATATTTTCGACAGATCCAATTGTCTTTTTCAACTTATTATCGATGCAATGCCTTCGAAAATCAAAATATATTCTAAATTAATTGAAAATGGTCATTTTTTGTCGAAATTGGTTTTAGCAGTTCTACCCGACTTGCTTATTAGTTCAAAGATAGGGAAGGATGTGAAAACCTTCCAACCATGGGGTTTCTATATTCCTAAAAACCTCAGCTAAACCTTGATTAAGGTCATTTATTCAATGCACCAAATATGGTCAATTGAAGAGAATGAAAAATTTGAAAGATTGCTTGAAAAGTTAGTGACTGATCATCATCCTAATGATCATTAGTTTCCTCTTTCTCCTTTGTTGATTATGCAACATCAACTTTCAAAGATACTAAGCATGCAAATCTCAGAGATAATGACAACAAATAAAGAGTGAAAGGAGGGTTTGCAAGGGGCGGTAGTGTGGACGGTGGGGGGTTGGTAGTGTCCTTTTCTCTGTTTGGAACCATAAAAAAAATGTATTTACATTTATTTATTGAACGTCGACGTAGAATTGTCCTTTAAATTAATGTTCGACTTGCATATAAATACAAATAAAAGGAGTGCATTCGGAAAAATCTTAATAAACCAATATATACATAATCCACAATCAAACTTACTGCTTGACAGATACTTTAGAAATTTTTAAGTACTTAAGATTCGTTATCCAGAAAAATCAGAATCATAGTACAAGTGCCAAATGCCAATCAAGTCGAAGAATAAGAATGGTAGCTTTATTTTATTTAGTTCAAACCATATCACCATTGAAAACTATATGTAGACTTATCTTTTGATTGTCGTCTTTATCTTCTCATAATTACTTCAAAATCATTGAGAGTGTGGGCTCCACAAAAATTATTTGGAGTTTGTGTAAAAGATTTGGAATGACGGTCATTTCTCTAAACTTCGTAAAGTCATTTCAGGTACATGACGGCCAGCCTCACTTGTGTGCGCATGCTCCACTGAATACTGCTTTCATACTTTGAATGACCTATTAAATTAGGTTCGATTTTATTGAAAGTTTGGGTGAAGGTAAATCTGTAATTATCATTCAGGTGTGAAAATATCAATGTTTGATTGCTATCTTAAGAATACTAGTTCAATTATTATAAAGCTCTCTATGGTTATGTTGTTGGGGCGGGACGAGGTATACGACACAATATGAAGTACTGATTGCAAACAACAAGAACGTAAGAACAAGAATTTAATTGGCAGAGGAATTGAAAATTTTATTTACTAATAATGAAAAATGAAATTACGATAATATTGTGCTCCAACAGAATTCTAACTTGCAAAAATCATGACATAAAAAAGTGTTCTAACTATGAAGAAAAGCCAACTATATACAGGGGTACATGTCAAACCCTAATAATAGCCTGAAAGATGAAAACTATGTCAAAAAACACGTGAAATAAACAAAACAAGAAAAACCTTGAATGGTGCGCTGCTAGAGAGCCCTGATAGTCGCTTGAGCACCAAGAGAGTAGTAGGCGGGCGGTAGCTAGTGGTAGGCTAGTACCGTCAATCCATTTTTCCTCCATGTATCCTATTTAGACGTATTCAAGGCCCAATTCATCAAACCGTGCAAACCCCAGAAGAATTTAGGTCACAAACCCAACAATCTCTACATTGACACAAATTCCACTGCAATGAACAAAGTTCAAAAATTTCTTCACCTGGAGAAAAAAAACTCAACTGCAATGAATTAACTAAACTCTTCAACATGAACCAAACTAACTTTCCAACGAACCAAGAATTCTCCACCTCTTCCACAATATTCAACTAGGATAAATGAATCCAAACAATACTCTACAAAATTGCCTTGGGTTCCCATAAATTACAAATTATTTAAAATTTATCAAACAGAATTAACACTAAATGCTTTTGCAAAAGGTCGCTTACTAGACTGAACGCCTTTAAATACACTTATAGCATGGGCAGCAAAATCAGCTTCCCGATACCTTCTCCAATGGGTCTGTCTCTAACAATTGAATAAGATGATATTGCATGTGATGGTGGCAAAGCGGCATTACCCATATCCTCTGAACTTGACTGAGCTGTATTCTTCAACACGGACCCCAAACTAAATTTTAACGGTACTGTACCAAACTGAATATCTACCACGGTACAAACTTTTGCTGATTGTTTCATGGATTCTGTACAACCCTTCGAGACGTATAGCTAGGACTTTTTCTGCCCCTCCAATACAACACGACACACTTTAGCAACCTTCAAAGCTCCTCTTCTATCAAAGAACTTATACCCTTTTGAATTAAGATTAACCAATGAGATGAGATTTTTCTTCAAACTTCAAATCTGGAACATGTTGAACTCAATCAATTGTTCTAACTGTCCTACCCATCAGCTTAAGTCTGACTCTATCATTACCAGCTACCTACTAGATAAGGTGCATCGTTTCTCATGACTACGACACCTTTCAAAATTGTTTTATATGTTGAAAAAAAATTCCGATTGAGATACATATGAAAAGCACAAGTTGAATAAAAAATCCAATCCTTGTCGGTTTAGAATCTCCGTAAAAAATAGCCAACACTTCTCCATCATTCAAATAGTCCTCTGCGATATTGGCTTCGCCTGAAGTATTCAATTGCATTTCCTTTTGATTTGCAGCCAACTTATCTTTATTCTGCAACTTGTTGTAATTCTTCTTAACATGTCATTTCTTCTTGCAATAAAAACAAACTTGATTACTGAAAATTAGATTTCGACCTCCCTTCCGTAACCACCATGAACAACAAGGCTTTCTCCATCTCTCGCCTCAGATTCAACTAGATACTTCATCTTCTCCTTTGAAACAAATCATCATATGCATCTTCAATGAAGAGAGTATCGCGACTATACAAAATCGTGCCTCTAAATAATGTAAACGAAGTGGGCAGTGAACAGAAAAGAATTAAGGCCAAATCTCCTTCATCATATTTTACCTTTAAAGTCTTCAAATTAGCGACTATTTCATTAAAAAAAGTCAGGTGATCTTCCAAAAATCTGCCTTCTGTCATGCGATGAGAATACAAACACTGCTTCAGGTGCAATTTGCTAGTTAGACTCCCAGTCATACAAAATTGCTCCAATTTCTACCATAACGCATATGCAGTTTTCTCCTTAAAAACGTCCTAAAGATTATTATTCGAAAGATAAAGATACATTTGTAAAAGTGCCTTTCGATCTTTACGTTGTTTTTTCTCCGTCGCCTAGTTGTGGGCATCTTGCCAAATTTCAACAATGCATAATCCAAATCAATATGAACCAGCACTGCTCGCATCTTCATCTGCCACAACAAGAATCTAGTTAGGGGCGTGACGAAGTATATGACCTGATATAAAAAATTGATCACAAACAACAAAAACACAATAACAAGAATTTAATTGGCAAGGGAATTAGAGATTTCATTCACTAATAATGGAGAAAGAAATTATAATAATATTGTGTTCCTACAATTCTAACTTGCAGTAATCATGAGGCAAAACCCTGTTCTAACTATAAAGAAAAGTCAAATATATATAGGGGTACATGTCAAATTCTAATAATAGCCTCGAAGATGAAAACTATGTCAAAAAATGCGTAAAATAAACAAAACAAGAAAAACCCGAAATGGTGCGGCGCTTGAGCTCCAAGCGAGCGGTAGGTGGGCGGAAGCTCGCTACTGAAAATTTCATTTCGTCGCTCAAGCGTCCAGCTAGCGGTAGGATAATGCCATCAATCCCTTTTTTCCTCCATGAACCATATTTAAACGTCTTCAAGGCCTAATACACCAAACTATGCAAACCCTATATGAATTTGGATCACAAACTTTAACACATTTTTATTTGAATGAAAGAAAATAAATTATGTTTCAAATAGTTGCACTACAACAAAGTTCACCTTTTACGGCATGCATTGCATGCCATAAATAATTCTTTACGTCGTATAAAGCAATGCTGTAGACCCACTTTTTACGGCGTGCATCATACGCCGTCTAGAGAACGCCGTTATTACCTTTCACGGCGTTCAATGAATGCACGTTGTAAAAGTTGATATACTTTTTACGGCATGCCTCTAAATGCCATATAATATATCATGAAATTTACGGCTTGCCTGGTAGTACGCCGGTATTAACTTTTATGACGTTCAGTGAATGCATATCGTAAAAAGTGATATACTTTTTACGGCATGCCTCTGCACGCCGTAAATATCAATTTAATTTTTTTCAAATTATTTATTTATTTGATTACCAGCAAACCTATAATACTTACAAAACAAAATTAATCCATAAATAATCAAGTTTTTTATTGTTTCAATAAATAAAAATATTGAATACAGNTTATTTATTTGATTACCAGCAAACCTATAATACTTACAAAACAAAATTAATCCATAAATAATCAAGTTTTTTATTGTTTCAATAAATAAAAATATTGAATACAGTTCAACATAGTATGTCAATGTAAAATTAATCTCAACAATTCTAAAAAGACTACTACTTCAAAAAAAAAAAAATGATTAAACCACATGAAAGTTGACTTCTTACTCTGGTTTCCATTTCAACAAATCATGTGTATGTACACAACCACCCTTTATAATAAATTCATAGAAGCAAATCTCTTCACTGGCAATACTAACTCCAATTCACAGTGGCAAGCTTGGGCAATACTATATATTTCACAGTGCAATTCAAAAATTACAGGGTAATACCGTATTACTATTTCCAGAAATTGTGCAATTCTGAAAAAAAAAAACATTCTTACAATTTACACAAATCAAAATAACAAAAAAATAGAAAAGGAAAACGATGATATATGCTAGCGGTCGAGGCCTGACGGAGCAAGCGAGCAGCAGCTTGGAAAATGATGGTGCGAATTCGAGGATCCGATGGACCAATCACCAGCGTGGCGAGCTGCGAGCCTGCAAGCAGCAACCAAACTCGAATGGCGGATGAAGGGGCTGTAAACTGAGTGGCGGGAGGACTAAGGAGGAGGCGGAGGCGGATGCTGAGGACGGAGGGTCGGAGGCGGAGTGGAGATGGAGGTAAAGCGGTTGTGATTGCCAATACTGTGAGGCGAAGGCAAGAGAATTGGGTATTTGGGTAATTGGGTTGGGTTGGGTATTTGAATGGGCAATATGGTATTGGGTAATTAGGCTGGGCTGGGTATTTGAATGTGTAATATGGCATTGGGTAATTGGGTTGGGCGGGTTATTTGAATGTGTAATATGGTATTGGGTATTTGAATGGTATTAGGCTAATGGACTTAAATTTATGGCTAATAGGCTTACATTTATGGCGTGCAATCAATGTGTGCCGTAAAAGTTTACTTTTTACGGCATACCATCCATGTATGCCGTAAATACTTTTAGTAACTGAATTATTACGGCGTGCATTTAAGGCATGCCGTAAATAGTCTACTTTTACGACACGCCGTAAACGTGTGTCGTAAAAAGTAACATTTGTTGTAGTGTTGGTTGAGTGGCACCAAGATATATGGTCATTAAAGGAAAATAAGGATTAACCAGAATAGGATAAGAACCACAAAAAAGAATTAGGAAGGAAATGGGCCCATGTTTGGTGGGGGATTAAAATCAGATTTTTTGTAGATTTTGATAAAAAGTTAATGAAATGTGTGGTTTAAAAGTCATAGGATCTATGAAATATATGGTTAAAATTAATTGTGACTTTGACATAGATTAAAAATTGGATTTTAATCGGTACCAAATAAGGAATATTTTAAGGAAAGTCGTTTGACCCTATTAAGGACATTTAGAGTTTTTTCCATCGATTTTGACCAATTTTGAATGACACCATCTATGAGGGGATGGAAAAAACCAGCACTTGCTATTTTTTAGGCATTGATTTTAAACAATTCAAAATTGGTGTAGTATAATTTTTATCGGTTCTCTCAATCTACCAAATTAATGAGTTTTGATTGAACCTCATATTCTCTTCTAATTTTATTCTCAATAAAATAATTATTTTTAGCCAACATGTTTTGTTCAAAACTAACTTGCAAATAAAATATATTATCTAAAACAATTACTTATAAACAAAGAATTACTTTATAATTTAAAAATATATATTGCTTATCTGTTTGGCACCCATTCTCTTTCTCATTTTTTTTTTCTCTTTCTTCATTTTAACAACACATTCTTCAAATAAAATAATATTACTCACAAATCTAAAACTTTTCATCACTTTTCCACCACATATTCTCTCATCAATAACTATTCTAAAAATTTTCAACCCATTAAAATGGGTGTCAAACACTCACAAAATAAAAAATCACTTTATGTACAGAAAATTGTTTATAAAATAAAAATACTACTAATAAGACAAAAGGTCACTTATAAAATATAAAAGTGACTTATAAGTAAAAATTCACTAAAAAATTACTGAAAAGTACAAAATAACTTTTAATTATTAAGTTTATTCATAAATACAAAATACTAACTTAAAATTTTAATTAAATATTTAACTTAATTCAACTTTTAAATTAAATATTAACTTGTATGTAAAAAAATTACGTATAAAAATTCATATAAGAAATTATAAGTTGAAAATTTCACAAAGAGACACATGCAAGTTTATTTTCTTAAAAAAACTTTGAGAACCGGTGGATAATAAATATAGGAATGAGATACGAGCTAAAGGTGGGCCTCTAGAACTCTTGGTATTGTGTCGAACTTAAAAGTAAAAGAGGGGGATGTCAATGTACTTTTCACAAGCCAGATTTAATTGGTTGGCTCATAAGCTAGGTTTTTTTTAACTAACAAGCTAGAAGAATTTTTTGGTCAGCTCAACCATTGGTTTTTTAGGTGGGGGAGCCATTGGAAATATTATAGTGTTTATTTAGTTTCTAGAATAGTCATTTATTATCATTTCCTGCCTAGGCTTTCTCTTTCTTCTTCTTAGATCTGAAAATCTTTTCTTCTACATTCGGGTTTTCATTTCCATGGCAGCCATCACTGTCTTACCTAAACGGGACCCTAGCAACTCCGTTGTCTTCCCCAACTGCCTGCACCATGCTGCCACTATACTATATACACAACCACCAGATTCCGACGACCACAAGTTTGCCTGCCATTGAATCATCCATCACACCCATTCTTCTATTTCATAGTCCAAAAAGTCACCACCTTCTCCACGCCCATTCCCCAAACCGCTGCAACAACCTCAAATCCTCGTCCCAAAATAGAAACCCACAAGAGCCCACAACTATTAAACCCAAACCAACAACCCGACTTTAACCCAGCTTTGCCAACAAATTCTGTTCGCCCACGCACGATTCTCACCATTGCTTTCTCAATCTCACAATCACCATCATCATCGATCCAAAGTAGAGTCAAAATAGTGGAACGAAAAGGAGAGGAGATAGAAGTGATATATTTTTGGTTCTCAATACAAGCCTTTTGTACTCTTATGCGCAGGTACCCCTTCTACCTATTTTTTATACCATTTAACCATGCCTATAACTTTCCTCAATCATGCTACAAGTACACTAACTTTGACATTAAGGTTGACATTGTACCATGTGGCGACATCACATTGGACAGTTTTTAAAAACAACACACTTTCCCGCCAAACACAATTTGAATATACACATGGTGTCAAACTTGATGTCAAGAAAACAATGTACAAGAGGCTTTATCCTTGAGAGAATAGAAGTCATACCTCGATGCATTGATTCTCTCTCGATAAACTCTTAATGAGAGCCCTTGAAGATCAATTANATGTCAATAAAACAATGTACAAGAGGCTTTATTCAATTTTCCTTACCGATTTATTTATCAATTTGATAAATATTTTTGGGCAAGTCGAATTAGGTTGATTGAACAGTGAAAATATTTGACTTTGGGTGGAATTTTCAGAATACTAAACGCAAAAAATTGGATGATAGGGTGGACTTCAGTGAAAAAATCCTGTAAATTCGATTTTGAGGCAGCTTTACAAGTAATCATGAGATAAAGTTGTGTAGATTCATTCAAAAATATCGATTATAATATGAAACTATGTAGTCATCTGTGTATAATGTTCCACAGTTAAATGTTTCAAATAGTTCTTCAGAAATTCAATTAGAATCTCTGATAACGTTATCTATCATATCTTCGACTTTTCCTATAAATTAGTCATGAATTTCTACTTTGCTCGAGGAAAACTATACTTATAAAACCATTACATGCATGCACTGTGAATCTTCATTGTTCAACTAGGAGATTTTAATAACTCCATTATAACAATGAATGAGGTATTGGAAATTATTGTATGATAAACATTACCTCGAATTTCTATAATGTTCCAATTGGAAAATAGGATTTCAAATTGACACATTATTTGCTTCAAATTCAAAGAGTGTGCACATATTATAAGTTTAAACAGTGAAACTTAATAGCTTTTTACTTTATGAGAAAACATAAATAGATTGCATTTCCTTGATAACATTAAAAAAAATAAAAATTTTTGATATAAAAAGCCACAGACAATACCTTGAATTACCATTTGTAACAGTTCTTGCATTGCCAAATGCCTCCAAAAGTTGTCTTGACTACAATAAAAACAAGTGGATGTTAGCACTAATTGCAATTTTACTGCATGGGGAGACATGTAATATGAAGGAAAAAAAACTTAAATTCATCAACAAAAGGCCAAAATTTATATCTCATCCAAGTGGAAGAAGAGCATAACCAGTGAAGGTATAAGTTTTTGAACCCAATATAAAATATTCTACCAATTCATCCACTGAGGACTTTGAGCAGTGTTGAATATTAATGCCAATTTTGTCATTTATATTCAACTATGGGGTAATGATGAAATGGGCTTGGCCCAAGAGTGTGAAAATGTTTTACTTAAAGCCATGGCCCAATAACTCAAAAGAAAAGTAGCCCAAAACCCGGCCCACAAGGAGTCGC
>CAIGRT010132491.1:0-13650 GCA_903798405.1 Fraxinus platypoda
TTGATGGCTGCGACAAGGGGTTCCGGCCACGCGGATGAGGACACGTGTCTCTCATCTAACGGCTCTTAGTCATCATCTTCTATTATAAAAAGACATACTTATCTCCATTTGAGGATAATGTCAATTTAGACATTTAAAGCAAAGCTGAATTCTCTCTACTACGAAACGGCCGACCTCCTTACTTTACTGGCGAAGGCCTATAACCTCACAAAAACTAGAATAGGAAATCATTCCCTGATGATGATTCACTGTCACAGCTTGTCTTTGGTTCCCATCATTTTATAATTCAATCCTTGGAGGAGACAACAAGTAGTTTTCTGTTGACCACGTCATAGAGCCATTTTTTGGGGTCAACATTATCCATTTAAAAGTTTTGAAGGACGTGAGAGTCCTGTATCATCTGGACATTGGAGTTTCGTTGGAACTGTAAGACTATATTAGTAATATAGGATTAGGACTATGGTAGTAGAGTCCTTGTAGGCAAGGTAGGGGGCCCATATTTGACGACATTTCGAGCATGACCCGAGGTGAGAAATCTTGAGAAAGGGCTTACCTTTACGGTCATCTCGAGAAGTATAAGACGTCGGGCTCGGTTGGGTTCTTCTAAGGTCAACATAAAACTTACAAATAGTTACCATTAAATTTAAATGATATTAACTTAAGCTTTTTACTATTTTTTTTCAATAATATTTGTAATATTAATATCTATTGTGTATAACTTTTAATTTACTGGTTTATTATATGCACGTTGCATATTTTATGTATTAGACTAAAGAATTGATACTTCGTGCTTAGTTTACATTGAAGTTAAGAAAACATACCCAATCAAAATTATCATTATAGATAATCATATATATTATCATATTTTTATAAATGATTGTTTTTATTTTATTTTTTAAATACATTTTTAAGAATGTGGGAAGTGCCACTTGTGTATTCTACATTTTTAATTGAAATGAATAATTAATTAATATAATAATATAATATAATTTATATGTATTAAATTTATGTTAGATTCATTTTCGTAGAAAACTTTCATCGAAAATTTGGAATGAAAATGGAAACGAAATTAACTTCTTGCGGAAATAATATCCGAATTTATCAACGGAAATAACAATAAAATTTCCGTCGATAACTTTTCATCGAACTAAATAATTACTAAAATTGTTGCTCATTGTTACTATAGAAATTTGTAGATATTTTCGATGAACTTATATGTGTAGATACATTCATTGATAATCACCGGTGGTTATATTATCGTCGAAAAATTACCACGGAACTTTCATCTTCAATATGTAGTGTTGAAAAAAATTCCGTAGTACTAACACAAAACTGGTCTTTAGTGACAGAAAATCCATCGCCATCCTGTTCTACAAGGTTTTCTTACATTTGGCTGGGAAAAAGAAAAAAAAAAAAAAAAAAGTAAACAAACTTACTTGCATTGTACAATACTACAAAACGTCCAGGCTAAATGAATTAGCAAAACTGAAACAAGACTTGAAGAGTAAAATCTCAGTCTTTTCTGTGGGTATATTCAAGTGGAGCTTGAAAGATTAATGGAAAGAAGGCTAAGAACTATAAAAGCATAATGGATAGACAAGCAAAGAGAGAAAAACATAATGCCATTTACGAGTTTCGTCCGCTGTCCTCGAGCATCATTCCTCTAAGACTTTTAGCAAGCCAAATAGCTGTATCCCTGGGAGAAACTTTTTCTTTTCCAAAAGGTTTCAAAATGACAGCAAGTTCTTCCAGTCTATCCTGCTGAAGTAAGTCAGCAGACAATTCCAATAGCCCTTCAAGTGCCTCGGCTCTCTGCTTGAAGGATGTAACATCTAAAGTTTCCTTCACAGGGGCTTCCTCCAGTGTGGAGGAGTTAGGTTTTGCGGGCACTAGTGAATCTGATTTGGGAACCACAGGAGTGGGATTGGTGGGAGTCTTCAAATCTATTTCCTTAGTAACGAGATTTTCAGAAAGATTTGGAGTCGTCGTATTTTCAGAGCCACAGGGTGATTTTGGAGCTGAGGGAGAAGCCGGATCTTTTGTATCGACATTGTCCCCAGCAAAATTTATCAGCTTCCCAACATCTACATTTTTCTCGACATTTTCCATTACTTTCTGTTCACTACCAACTCGGAAACTACTGTGGCGTATCACATGTATCACATCGTCAAACGCTGGTGGGAGATGAGTACCGGCTGGCTTTTCAATTATTGCATTTTGCAAAAGAATTCCCTTATCCGACAGCAAATTCTTCAGACTGGATGAAATATGAGTGTCAGTGGAAGAGGAAGGATCTTTTACCTTGGAAACTAGTTTCTTCACCGTAAAGTTATCATCAGTATCAAACGCTGAAGTGAATTTTGATTGGACCGTGACTTCAGTCATACTACTGGGGTCGATAGTTGGTGAATCCCTTTTTCCCTTGAGTAATTCTTCACAGGAAGTAAATGGAATCTCCATAGTTTCAATTGGAGTCAGTTTCTCATCACAGGCACTAGCATTCATAACTCGATGCTCTGAGTGTTCCTCAAATGCTCCTACAGAAGATACCGTAGACTTACCCTTGCTTCCGTGATTTTCCTCTGATGGATATGTTAGCCTTTCAATGTGGGACGAGGAAGACGTGGAACAGCTCGGTCGAGACTCGGCGAATTCAATTTCAGTGGTTAGCGGATTCTCGGATTTTTCATTATTCCCATGATCTTCCACATATTGATTTTCCAGCCTATCAGAGAGTGAAGAGGAGGATGAAAAGCTAGGTTGAGATTCAATTTTAGTGATTCCTTGTTTCTTGGATTTTTTGTTATTCCCATGATTTTCTAGCCTTTCAGAGAGTGAAGAAGAGGCTGAAAAGCTGGGTTGCGATTCAATGATATCAATTTCAGTGGATTGCTCATTGATCTGAAGTATCTCATCCGACACGTGAATAATAGGAGTCGTTGCATCATCACAAAGCTCAAATCCTTGGATCGACACTGAAGAGGATGCAGAATTGCTGCTGTCTGTCTGCATTCCTTTCGTGGCTGCAGCTATGGCCTTTTGAAAATGTGGCACAATTTCTCTTGAATAAGGCACTGGATTGGAAATACCATCAGGATTTCGGGGGTCATATGGACCGACCTCTATATTATTATTCTTCATGTTTTTTGGAGTGTCACAGCGCACTTGCCTCATTTGTCCTGAAAATGATGACCTTCTGACCAGGGTCGGAGGGGTTTTCTTTCTTGTCCACGTAGAATATCCATCTTCAGCAATAGTTTTCACAGGACCGGAGCCAGATGGGGGGATACCCTCGTGTCTAGGTTTAGATATCGAAGTGGTTTCCATGACAGGTAACTACACAGATAGAAAATCAATTGCAATCAAGATCACTACAGATTTTATTTAAGAGAAAAGAATAAAATTCAAGTACCTGGTGCTTCAAAGAATGCGTTCCTTTTGTTCGTTTCTTGGAATCAGAGTCCTTTACTGATAAACTCGGTGGTGTCTCCACAGTAGCCTTAAGACCAGAATTAAAAGGACTTGGTTTAGTGATTTTGGGAGATGCTTCAGTAGGCAGTCTCTGGTTACCTGCACTACTAACTTTCGTACGATTCCCTCTCATGGGAGAACTACTTTCTCGAGCTTTTTCTTCTTTTCGAGCCATCATAATTTTTTTAATTGCTTTCGGTTGCTTAGGTTCAGTGTCAGATCTCCTTTCCTTGTGCAGTGGTTTCATAGCCTCGTGTTCCTTAGTATTTCCCGGAATGGTGCCGGTTTTTTGTTGATCCTCACTCAGCCGAAGCTGCTGGCAGACGACATCGTCGTTGTCATCATCAATAGAAGCTGAATCTGTATCCACAGCTTTGTTGTTGCTATTGAAAATAATATCCTGCACATTTCTCTCAGTCGATATCAAGCTATCTCTGTCGCTGCAAGAACTATTGCTACTTTGGCTTTCACCCATATTCTTCCGAGTGTCTCGACCTATAGAAAGAGGTTTTTGCGGTGAATTTGCAGCAGGAGGATTATAGGATGGGCGGTGCTGATCAACATAAGGCTGTAAATACGGGTGCTTTAGCATGTCCGACGCCTGATAACATCGAAACATATAGTTACAATGATATATCATAATCAGTATACGACTTTGCAAACTGATATCAAGAAGTGCTTACAGTTGGACGATGTTCAGGATTTTTTCTTAGCATACCCTTGATTAGTGTTTTCCTGTGAATAAGGCATGTTCCAAATTGTTTTACAATAGGTTAACAGCACTATAAAAAAACGTACAACAAATAAAAACACAAACTAATTAAGATCTTATAATTTCTGGTAGCCAAAAGGTTGTTTTAAGAGTAATACAGTGGCATCATCACACGTACAATATTATTCAACATTTCACCAAGGCACGCCCAAAATTAAGTACATAAGAAATAGCAGCACAAATACAATAATCACCGAATACAGTTAAACTTACAAGAATGGGGAGTAACATGAAGGCAAAGGGCCGATGGACGATCGGTTAACCTTGCTTATTAAGCTTGCCATGTCCTGAAACACAAATTCCATAAGAACTAAAACGTATTTGAAATAACTGAGTAACCCACGCAATTGAAATATGATCAATGAACTTTACAAAGCATAAGGTAACAAGAAATGGGACTAAAAAATGGAAAGCAAAAGGGTCATTAATCTTGTTTTTCTAGAAGCTTCAGATGCAAGTCCTCAGTAAAATTCTAGAACATGGACATGTTTCTGTGCCCATGTGCTCATAAAAATGTGTATATGACTGGACAAATTTCCAATGAGACAGACCAGGTTTCATTGAGCTCAGAAACCATAAACTGAGTTGACATAAGATATCATTATACCATAGTACAAACATACATCCCAACATAGACACTTGCATGTACAAGGAACGAAATAGAGCAAAAAGAACTGGGAGGTGGCCAAAATTCACATATTAAATACCGATAAAGCAACTAGGACAGATAGTGGCAAAAACTAACATAAGTGGAAGGAAATCTTACGAAAGCCTTGAATGCAGGACGATGAGCAGCCATTTCATATACACAGCAACCTGGTCAAAAATGAACATATTGGTCAAGAAAAAGTGAAAAAGGGAAAAATCTATAATTACAGGTTAAATTTAGTGCGCAGTGAACTTCAACAAAGTATATACAAAAGTTTATCTCCGTGATCCTTAAACTTCCATGACATTCAAGTGAGATTAGAACACAACAACCTGTAGCATGTCACAAGGGGTTCAAAGTCGTTACTTTGTCCTAATGCATAATGCCAGGATGTGGATAGATACTTCGTTGAACTTTGGCATAGTTGGCACAAAGCAGCGATGTTTGAAAAGAAGCACTATAAGAGTAGACATACCTAGGGACCAAATATCGGATTTGAAACCATAAGGAATATCTGCCAGAAGTTCTGGACACATATAATTCGGAGTGCCAACAACCTGGCATGAAAAAACAAGACAAGGATTAGTTTCTCAAAGACCTTCCTTAGGAATGTGTTGCATAACCGAATCATAATCAGGATATCTTTTGACACGATTAAATTTATTTGCAAAATTGTTACACATGTCCTAAAGGTAAAGTCAGACAATGAGTACATTTTAGTTCTTACATTCGATTTCGTCCTTCTCTTTAATTCATTTAAATTCATGAATCTTATGAACATTGGCTGCAATAAAATGAACCAACAGAAAATGCAAGGAAACATGGCATCTTTTCATACGCGACTCCACAATTATTAATTGACATTGCTGGGGAAAAAGATAATATGTATACTAAGCATTTACCGAAGAAGTCAAATCATCTGCCTTCAAAGTTTTAGCAAGTCCAAAATCACCTGCAACAAAACAAGAAGCCAAAGAGGAGAAGATTATTAATAGGGAGGTGTGCATAAAAATAAGGAAGGCTATTTATAAAGTGAATAAAAGACACAATTTTCATACTCACCCAGACGAACAGCTTGATCTTTGGTAAGAAAGATGTTAGAGCACTGCCGAGAAAATACTATGGAAATCAGTCCAGAAAATCATTTAAGATAACAGAAAAACCATTTAACAAACAATAAACTTTACTTTTAGGTCCCGATGGAGAACGAAATTGGAATGCAGATATTCAACTGCCAACAATAGTTGCGTGAACCATTTCAAGAGTTTCTGCACGGTGCACATAAACAGTTGAATTAACTATCCAAAGAGAGAATAAATTCTGTGCTAAGTTATTGGAGCTGATGAAGAATCTTTTATTTTGTAAAATAGAAGTATAGTTATCAGAAAAAATTAATTAGCCAAAAAAGTATTTACTTTTAGTAGTAAATATTCATACCTCCTCCGGAAAGCACTGTCCATTTGATTTTTTCATCAGTTCAGCCCTGTTAAAGGTCAATCACCATAGCTCGTAAAATCTGGACATGCCCAACAAAATAACCACACAATGGAGCACTTTCAAGTTAAAAAATTTTATTGTTCAAAACTTACATGTCACCACCCTCACAGTAGCCGGTAACAATGCAAACATAGCAACCCTACATTAGCATTTGAGACCAAGAGTTCAGTTTGAAAAACACATTTCTGCAGAATTCATAATTTACCAAATCTAAAGAAATCATCAAATCATTTTGGGAAGGAAAAGCTTCGATGACTATTACCTTCTCGACCCATGCTTCCTTGTATTGAACAATGTACGGGTGTTGTATCCGCGCAATTAACGCCATCTACACATTCAAACTTCAAACATTTACATTGGAAAACGAAATGCATCTCGCGCACACACGCATTGGAAACAAAATTGGGAGTAAATCCCTTGAGACCTTAAAGAAAAGGAAAAATATTCGAAAACATCAACCCCAAGTTCAACAAAAAAAATATTTTACTTAAATGCATTTTAAAATGACAGGTTACATTCAGGCAGCAAATTTTGTAAGAAAAACATCAATGGGAATCAATAATAATATCAATGTACCTCTTGATGAGCAGATCTCCTGCAGCGTTCTGTTTGTCGGGCTAATCGAATCTTCTTAAGAACATACCTACATTTTTATTCCAAGAAATATATAAATAAAATGGAAAAATCCAACGTTTTGAGTTCATTAGACCAATGCTTACTTCTTTCTTTCCAATTTGTGATCAACCAAAATGGCTGCGCCAAAAGCTCCACGGCCAATCTGCTCCATGATCTCATATTGATCCATTCTTGACTCCATCATTCACCAATCTTCAACCCCAAAACCCACCCTTCAACTATTATATCATCACTTCGAATACATTTCCATTTATAGACCCAAAAACAGTGATATTAATTGTGCCATCAACAGAAAAAACCCAGAAAAATGCAATCTTGACTGTTACAATCTTTGGATCTTCCGCGGGTTTTTCTACTCATTGGCATATCCGTTTATGAAAAGTAGCACTAAATTCCTGTAAATGAAAAGGGTATCAGAGATGTAATTGAACAGGTAATCTATTCTGGGCATCAAGAAATGAAAATTCTTTTTATGGGTTCAATCAAGAAAAGCAAAAAAAAGTGAACCTGAACTTCGTGTTTGTTGTTTAGGTCTCTGATCTAGAGAAACTGTTTTCTTCTTCAAGTTTCGAGTTTCCTTGGAGAGAGGAGACGAGATTAGACTGGAGTAGAGAGAATAAGCAATCATTTTTTTCTTCTTTAATTAGTATAACTGAAAGACACGGTTTAGCAATTAATCATAGTTAGGGAAATTATTAGGGTCATATTGTTCCATGTAAACTGATAATCACCCGCAAACTATGAAGACGAATCAAAAAGTAAAATTACGAGACAGAATAAAAGAAAAATTATTTGTTCTATTTTTGTGTACTAATTATGATAGCTTTTTACTGAAAAAGGGTTCTTTTAATGGCACAAACGTATATGCTAAGTTAGAACTATTGCAATTATTTTCATTCTATCATCAAACTTTCATGGATCCATATATAATCCAGTTAGTTCTTGCTCCCCTGGATAACACGTGCTATTCACGTGTCACGTGCTCTATTTTATCAAATCAGAACAATTATAATTTTCATAAACGGAATTCAAGCTATATACTAAATAGAAATAATGGTGAATAAGTGAGTAAAATTTGTAGATCTCTCAAAAGGTATGAATAAAAAGTGAATTAAGTGTTTACTAACATGAATCAAACGTATACTATGTTTATGGTTAAAAGAATAATTTACGTCTCGTACCACCAATTTAAATGGCTGTGAAGTATACACTCTTAAGTCGAAGATCATATTGAAATTCAATCATGTTACAAGTACAGAATTTTTGGACATAAAATCCTTACAGACAACGCATGGTGCGGAATCGTTGGAAGATGGGAGAAAAGAAAAAAAAAGTCAAATCACATTTTGCCAAGTCAACATCAGTACACATTCTGTACTCGTGACTTTATTGATTGAAATTAACATTATTCATCAATAATGATGAGGATCGCGACCCAATGTGACAGTGAGGTGGTGATCATTAGCAATAATGACAAACATCACTCCTCGATTCTTTAATAAATCAATAAAAATGAGCCCAAAAACAAGACGAGTCATGGGCCTTGGTCCACGAGCCGACTCATGAAAAAAAGTTTGGTTCAATCCAATCCGTGTGTCATGTAGTGAGAATACTTATCTCCTCATTCAACATGATAAGGTAGTCAGAGCTAAGCGTGTGACCTATTTTACCAAAAAATGTATATATTTCCCTAACATCCTGCCCATAAGCGTGCATGTGTGCAGTTGTTCGAGTTTACCAACCTAAGAATGAGGGGAATGCTACCTTGAAGCATTGAACCTCAGGAGTTAAACTTGTAATCCATGAAAGTTGGTATCCGAACGGGATCGCTCAAATGTTAATTGTTGGTTGTGGGAGATCAATGATGTGCCCACAGATTGTGTTGGGAAGCTGTAGAAAACAATGAAGGAAGTTGTGGGGATGGAGTTTCATGGAGCGCACATTGCATTGTATGGCACAATTATTCAGATTGTGTATTTGCTTTGATTGTGTTGAGGCGCTGCGATTGGAGGTTATCCATTCGAGGAACTAATGCTTATGAGAGCATATGGTGAAAGTTGGTGTTGCAAGCGGTGTGCACGAGTTATTGCGAGTAGATGTGCCAGGGAGCACTGTGTGAATATCCATCCATGAGGAGATGATGTCGTGGTTATTCTTGCAATGAGAGGGATGCGTATTGAAGCGAAGTTCACTTCCTACTATGAGGGTGTGAGCGAATTCGAATAAGTGAGAATTTCACACAATGAGAATTCTTAACTACTCATTCGGTACGATAATGTCGCCAACAACTAGACGTATGATCTATTTTATCAAAGAATATACTAATTGTATGATCATATGCAGTTATTTCCCGAACATCTTACTCATAAAAGCGTGCATGTGCTTACTGACCTAAAAATGAGCAAAAGTCTGCCTTGAGGCGTAGAATCTCGGGAGCTAAAATTGTGATTCGTGAAATCATGGCTCGTCTCAAAACAAGTCCAAGCCTTCAATGGTTTTTCCACCACTATGAAAACTTGATTATCGAGCATATGTTTTTGAGTTTAGAAATGGATATAAATTACTTTTATGTAACTTTTTCTTTCCAATGCGTTCAGCACAAAATAAACATGATTTATGACTTTTAAATAAAATTTCTTTCTTTCAATTTACTTCTTGATAACATGCCAATTGGCGTATTTCTAGGCGATTGACATCTCTGTTGCCGGACCGCATTGTTTGGGAGGCAAGAATTTGTGGGCCGGGTCTCATTTGCTTAAAGGTTATTGGAGTTTTTTGGCCTTGTCTATGATGCTCACATGGCGTATCATAAACCGACGCGGGCATCCTTATCATAGAATACTTGCTATTTCAGATTTCTATTATGAGTGTGGGCCCACTAGTCTATTTCTTTTTAGTTTTCAGTTTGATAAAAGTATAAAAATAATTACCAACTTATTAATATTTATTACTAAGGATGTGTTTGATTGCAAGAGTGAAAAATAGGTGGAAAGAAAATGATTTTCAGGAAAAATAATTGCCTAGAAAATGTTTTGCAGGGAAAATGATTTCAAGTGTGTTTGATTGGTATAATTTTCCACCCGAATTTTTTTTAAATTTTCTATTCGTTTGGCTTTGTTTTACATGGAAAATATCTATTAAAGTGATCATTTTTTCTACAATTGGTTATAAAATTTGTTCACATTGCCAAAAAGTTAAAAAAAAAAAAAATTGAAAAAAAAATTGTTTCCTAAAAAATCATTTTTTAATCAAAATTTAGTTTTCGTTTGACTTTGTTTTATATGAAAATTGTCAATTAAAGTGAAATTTTTTTTTACCATTGGTTATGACATTTGTTTCCATTGTAAAAAAAAAAAAAAAAAAAAAAAAGGACAGCAGCCCATGGAAATCATTTTAGGAGACAGCAGCCCATGGAATTCATTTTAGGTGGAAAATTTGGCTCATCAAACAACCCAAAAGCAAGAAAAAGGAATTGATTTTCCAAGTTCCAAGGAAAAGTTGGCATATCAAACATAGCCTAATAGAATTTACCTTCAATGCCAATTTTTTATGTCTAATTTCTAAAATAATATGTGAATTTCATCATGTCTCTCATCTCTCACGTTGACTTTGTTGGACTGATAGACCGATCAAGATCAATTACAATAGCGTCTCATACTTTTTCAAAGACAAATGTACAAGCGATTCACAATTTTCTGAGAGAGTGAACCAACAGGGGGAAGAACATTTACATATGGTACATTTCACTATTGTAAATCCATTTTGTTAAATCTTATTTTTCGAAAAAATAAATAGTTTCTATGGTATGTGAGCTTAATTTCAAAAGAAAGGAAAGCGGGGTGGACGAGTACTCTCGACACTTTGCCTCCACTAAGCATTCAACTATCAAAAGTTTAAAACCCATAAAAAGCAATTAACTAATTTCAACTACTACTCTCTTATTTATTGACAAATTATCTCCTTTTCGTTTTGATTGGCAATTCTATGTTGATGTTCAAATCTCTCTAACTTTCACGATAACAATGTATCACACTCAGATGTAACTTAAAATTGCAGAGGTATGTCATCGTTAGGGACCATGTCGACCCTTTTTTGATGGGACGGGATAGCTTGCTCCCGTAAAATATGCGAGTCTAGTTGAGCTCATAAATGATTCATATCAATCATTGAGTTTGGATCCCATTCTGCTCCACCTTCCAAGTGAGAAAAAGGGGCTATTTCCACTAATTATAATCATATCAAATCATTAAAAAGTAAACAACAATGATCAATTATGATTTTGTCTGTCAGCTTAGTTGGTAAGTAATACTTCTATAATTAATCAATGTTTTAAGGATACAGCCAAATAGTTATGAGTCATATTTAGTGAAAAGAGTAAATACAAAAGTGGTTTATTTTATAGTAAAAGAAACCACTATTACTCTTGTAATTTTTAAGTCTTTGCAAACCAGCTCTCGCATAATCGTTTTTTCATTTTTCTTATTTGGGTCCATCTTAGAAAAATTATGGGCAAATTAGGCCAAATATCCTTAAAAAAATAACTAATTTATTGATACTCTATTAATCAATTAAACAATTTAAAAACGTAATTAATACGTTATAACCCCAAACCCATGAACACACGCACACACAAAAACCCCAAAACAAAACGTGATTCAATTTCTGAAGACAAACCCTCCTCAATCTACAGAAATTATCCCGATTCCAAAAGAGTAACTATGGAATTTTTTCTTCATCGTTTTTGATTAAATATCATTGTTGAAATTTTCAACAAGAAGCACTTCGGTCAATTAATTGATGCTATAACATCGTCATGCGCACTAATAGGCAGTAAGTTTGAAAGCTCAAACGGAGGAACTGGGGATTAAAGTGGAGTGAAACCTGAAATATTATTGAAAATTTGCGATCTTCCATGCTTCCGTGTTTTGCACCATCCTTATAGAATAAAGTAATTTTCATGGCAAACCTCGTTCGACTTTTTTTAGTTGTGAAATGCTGCATCATAATTTGTTTTCAATTTTAACTTCATGTTGTTCTACGGATGTAATTTCTTCAGAGTACTTCAATTTGAAGTTGCAATTTGTCTCCGTGTTAAGTTAATCACTCTTCTGCTTGTGGTTTTGAGATGTTTTCATTAGGAAATTATGTAATTAGAACTTAATTTTATTGTTGTGGATAATTATTTAATGGAAATTTCTGTGTATTTTGGATGGAATAAATTTAAGTGTACAACATTGGTTGACAAACATGTGTTGTCAAAATCTTAGTATGTAATGTAGAAAGCGATTTTTTAAAATGGATGGATATGATGATGTCAAATAGGATGTTGTCAACTAATGTTATTAACAAATGTTGTACATGTACCATGATTCTTTTGGATGTGGGTTTTTTGAGATTTGAAAATTTGAAAATTTATTATTCAGTTATCAAATTCATCAATTGAGTTTACTTGGAATAATGTATGATTATTGTATCATCAATGATGATCTTTTCTATATTTTCCAGTTCATTTAAAAAAAAATTAATTTTTTTAAGACTTAGTTTTTCTTGACTTTTGGTAAATCTGTTCATGTATTATTTTCCCTGTGGATTTGAAGTAAAATTAAAATCTTTATGTGTGTCATGGACCTGAAAATGAGTATATATCACTGTTTAATAATGTGATTTATTGGTGATCATGTGACATTCTATATTAAGCAGTATCTATGAACTCTTGCTTGGGTTCTATTGTTACTTGATGCATATTCCGTTGAGCAACTTGGCGAATCTTTACAATTTCTTTTTTATACAATCGCAAAATCGAACATAATTTGTCACTCTTTTGAATTTCTATAACTTTTTTGAGTATTTGTCACTTTTTTTTTATGTCACTTTCAACTTATAGAGTGTTGTGTTCATAAAATGAAGTTATTTGCCAAGTTTAATTAACAAAAGTGAAACATAATTATAAAGAGACAACATGTATAAGAAAATTAATCATTCTTGGATCTATTTTTTAGGTTTTGATTTTGATTTCTCATTTTTTGAATGCTTGTTGCTTTTTTTAATTTTTTGTCACTTTTTTTTCCGTATAAATCAAATTTTGAATTTTCGTCACTTTTTGAATTTTAAAAAGCGGCATTGTGCATCACTTTTACTAAAAAAGTGACATTGTACATCACTTTTTAATTGAAAGTTGACATTAGATTGTTTTTAATTAAAAAATGACTTTGTATGTCACTTTTTAAGTGACACTTTACTTTACACAATATTTTTTACTTTCAAAATGTTTTTCATATGATTTTTGAAAAGACTCCTTATTTTAGGGAAATTTATATAAGTTGTCATTTATCAAGTTTTACAGGAAAGGACCCAATGGCTTTTAACCCTGCCCCTATCCCGCCAATGAAAGTAATAGATAGGCTTTTAAAACTAGCCCCCTATTTGAGTTTTGTCTTTTTTTTTAAAAGTATTTATTACTTTTTTTGAGTATTATTCACTTTTTTCTTTTATCTCCTGCCACGTTTTCAAGTTTCTGTCACTTTTAACTTACAGATACTTGACGTTTTGATTGACGTTTTGTCGGTGAGCAGATCTAAAGATGTCTAGTAGTGAACGAAGAAAGAGAATGGACGGTGGTTGTGTC